>SNQJ01S0195818.1:0-17475 GCA_010110895.2 Picea sitchensis
CCCATCTCGCCACTAGAGCCACCTCTCCTCGCCGTTGAATAGGAGACATTCCTGGAGGTCGATATGGCCCCACATCTGTGTCATCAAAAAGATATTTTTTGATTAGTTCTTGGGTAAACACAAAAACATTTCATATGATAAAAATTACAAAAACATTTAAAAAGAACAAAATGTGTACTTATTACCTAGATCACCCCATTGAGCATCCTCAGGCAAGGCCAAATCCGAATCCCCTCAGAAATCCAAACCAGCGTATGCGTAGTCATCAATCATCAACATCTAGGGCCACAACCAGTCGAAAAATGAATCATTATACTTGATGATGGGCCTTGCTACATGTTGATCCATGAGGTTGCACCACCTCAGCATCCTCGGATCCTATGGGGCCGGTAAACCCCAATCAACCTGTAGTCTCAACAGTGGGACCCTCTCGAGGAAGAAGGACACCAAAAGTGATCCGTACCCAAACTGCTTCAAGTTACCCCTCCTGCACTTCGTCAATTAACTCTTCATACTGCGAAGAACTACATTCGACCAGTTGAAGACCCAAGGCTCTATGCACACTATGGAGTATTGGAAGTAGCTATGGAGAGCCCTGTGTGGAGCTGCGCTCCCGACCATGCATTCTATAGTGAACAAGATGGTTCACAGGGTCAAGTCTTGGACCCCCCAAATAGAAACCTTACCCTTGCTTCTTTCTACCTTGGGAACACAGTATTGGCAACAATACTCACTCATAGGGAGTCTGTCGCCTTGGCCATCAGTCAAGCTAGTGTGGTACCCACACCATGATAACCCTATTAGAAAATAGATATCCTCGATATCTAGGGTCAATGTATGGACTCCCACGTGAGATAACTGTTGGTCCACGTCCCACATATGGACCAAGTATTCCAACAATCTGAGTTAGGCTCTCATGCCCAAAATCCTGAAGAATTTCAAAATCCCACAGTCCTGGAGGGCAGTGACTGTACCTGGGTCATTCCCGACAATAACATCATCTTCCTCATGTTCTCTTTCTCGCCACTCCAACATTGTGATGGTCAAACACCTGCACAAGAGCCATGAAAGAAGAGTTAGCAACTTGTTCCAAACTTTTGCATGATTTTTATTGGGCAAAACTTAACTTTAAAATCTAAGTTTCGGCCCTCGCAGGTGAGCCTTTGGCACAGTGTGAGATTCTCGCAGGTGCCCCAAAGGCCACCTGCGAGAATCCTAGATTCTCGCAGGTCCTACAAAGCCCGCCTGCGAGAATGCTCGAACTCATAGTGGGGCCCTAAAATGGACTTAGAACCCAAGAAATTGCCAATAAAAATAAAAAATGAACCATGGAAAAGTTAAAGGATCAAAAGCTTCCCTCGTTGGCGGAAACGGTTCGCCAAATGGTCGCTTGTGCCTCATGCAATCGAGCAAAGAAATTTGGGGGAAAATGAGGTGTGTTGGGCAAAGTTTTTGGCAAAATCACAATGAAACGGTAAAAGCCTTTTTTACCCATATTTATTCACTTTTTACCATTTTTGTTGATTTTTTACATTATTTTGTCTATAAAACCTAATTCCCTAATAACCCTATGAGTGTGGTTTTTTGCAGATATAGCAACTTTGAAGTCCAAACGAAGGAGTATGGGTGTTTTTTCTTTTGTCGCATGTACGACTACTTTAGGGTTTTTAGAAAAACCTCGAGCTCAGTCTTCGTTCGTTCTCGCGCTCGAAAATATATGAGAACGTAACCGAGTATGATTTTTCTCGTCTTTTCGTACTCGCATGGTAACAAAAAAATGAAGAACCTAAGGGAGTATCCTTTAAGCTCTTTTCACGCTCCATAAAAATGAAAATATTGCCGAACGATCTTGTTCTCTTCACGTTCGTTAAAGTATCTAAAGAAAATGTTCGACGGGCGATAGTTTATCACTTTTTCAGTCTCGTTGGACTTATTTACGAAAAAGGAACTGGGAGAGTTCTCTTTAAGTGTTTTTCAGACTCTCAAAACATGAAAAACTCCCGAGTTTTCTATCCTTGGACTCGTTAAACAAACATAGATAGACCCATAATGGGATCGAACCACTCCTTCCTAGGGTTCGTTAAATATACTCCGAGGGACTCATCCGAAGGATGAGCTTACATCAACAAGCATATGTTATCCTCCTCAATCTTGCGTAAAAATAAAGAGATACTCGCTAGAAATGGTGGGGGAAATTTTGGGAAAGGGATGTGTTTTCTTATTCATATTAATGTTAGTAAGAGTCGCTCTTGAACATGACACCCCTTATTCGTCATTTGAATCTGGGTTGGGAAATCCATTTGTCTCTCGTTCGACTTGCTACAAGGTCATATCTTGGGTCATATTTGAGTCAGTGCTACCAAGTCTTTGGTCGTGTCGTTCATATTTTCAAGAGAAGTTCACACGAGCCCTCTATTGAGTCGGCCATCTGCAGTTGTCCATTCTTAGTATGACGGCTTTCCCTATGTCCATTTCGACTCATATTCATACTTTGTCTCATCTTCAAAATCCGTTACTTATTTCGTGTCATTGATGGGGGATACATCAAGGCCCTCCTGTGATGATTCTTGTTTCGTCGAATCCAACTCATTATCCGAAAATGAGACTTAGAAATCATTTAGTACCTTGGAACCTGCATGCCTTAATGGCAAGTCTCTTCACTTTCGACAGGGGTTTCACATCATTGATACTTGATCGAGAGATACTTCTGAGTGCTCGACTTCAGCTCATTCATTCTCATTCCTTCGGATTGTACTTCGGTACCTTGGGAGTCATTGACATTAATGATGATTTCCCTCGCACTTGTTAACGATTTTCATCAATGACCAATAATCAAGTGGTTTCTATTATGTTCGACTTCAACACATGTAATCGCATGGCTAGTTTCGTACTTTTAGGTGACGAGATTGAAGACCCTGGGTCTCATATTCTATATCCAAGCTACGATGGAGTATGTATGATTTGTGTTGTGCATAGATCCACTTTGTATGTCATGTGGCTATGTCATCTTAATTCAAGTCTTCTCACATAGATCCACAGTGTATTCCTGGTGGCTATGTAGCATTTTTGATGGCATGGATCCACAGTGTATAATTGATGGCCATGAATTATGTTTGTGATTCCATTCATTTGTGATCTGAGCATGGGAATGCCTACCTCAAAACTGGTATTATATTCTGCAGATGCTTGATTGTTTACAGGTTTTCGATTAGGTGCGCTCCTAGTTTCTGACACACACACGCAATTTACAAAGTATTTCGGCCATCACAGATTCCAGCCTCATACTTTGGGGGGCATTCTATTACACATGATTTTTGTCACTCTGGTGGTGTCTCTACAGGTGATGTGTTCAGGCTCCCACAAGGACTTTTTGCTTGAGAACGATGATTGCTCTCTTCTTCCAAAAAACACATTTTTAAGATGAGTTCACAGGCTGCCTATGTTACAGGGTGCGAGAATCCCTCATTCTCGTAGGCCACCTACACTTAGGGTGCGAACTATTCACAGTCTGCTCCATAGATAGGGTGCGAACCTATTTTTAAGCTTGGAAAGGAGAAGAGGCCATGAAGGTTCTAGAAGGGGATCTTCTAGAAAATGAGTTGGCATTCACATGGTTGGCATCCTACTGACTTCTCAGATTTGGTGGGATCATCCTCATCCATGTAACCATCCCTCCTTGTCCTATATATTGAAAGGTTTCTCATGGAAAAGGTTAAGCAAGATTGAATGAAGAATTGGTGAAATAATTGTGTGAAGAACCCTTCTTGGACAGAAGCTTGAAGACTCTATTTGGTATATCAAGAAGAATTGGATCTTCTTCATGCAAGTGCAGAGAAAGTGTGTGTGTTGGAACCAAGGGTCACTTAAAGGAAGCTTGTGACATTAAGGATATTAGGTTGTATCTTCTACTTTCATTTAATATAATACAACGACATGTCCCTTTCCCATAAAATCACTCTTATTTTATAGCATAACTCCTTGATCATATGCGTAAGTTGACATTGAATATAATTTTCCATCTTCACTTTGGTTGGTTTGTGTTGTCTTGGACCCGTCGTCACAAGATCACCGGAGCAAAGAGGGAACAATAGAGACCTAAGGAAGCGATATAAATGTATGTCACTCATTCATCCTTATTGGTATATTTAATGACTACAACTTAGGAAAAGAGTCGTGTCCTGTCCTGTTTTGTTCTAGATCCAGGTGGATCTAGGGAGATCTGTTAGTGTCTGCACATATCGATTTGTCTGATAAAAAGTGGTCTGTCATATGTACAAATATCCTACCCAGGAGGTAATGCCTCCACATTTTTAAAGCATGCACTATGGCAGGCAACTCTAGATCATGGGTCACATAATTTATTTCATGCTCATTCAATTTCCTGGATGTGTAGAAATGTACACGTCCCTCTTGCATAAGGACTCCTCTGAGTCTTTCCTTGCAGGCATCTGTACACACGAGGAAGTAATTATCAGGGTCTGCAATATTCAACACAGGTGCATGGGTCAGAAGGTATTTCAGTTCCTGAAATATTTCTTCACATTCTGATGTCCAAGTGAATTTAACCCCCTTTTTTCCAGAGGGCAGTGATTGGACAACCAATCTTTTGAAAATCCTTTTATGAACCTTCTATAATATCCTGATAAGCCCATAAAGGATTTGATATCAGATACATCCTTTGGTGTAGGCCATTCCATAATAGATATGATCTTGTCAGGGTCTACTGCCACCCCTTCTTCAGAAATGACATGGCCCAGGTAATGCACTTGCTTCTGTAAAAAGTCACACTTGCTAAGATTAGCATAAAGATGATGCTCTCTTAGTAATTGAAGTACAAGTCTAAAATGGTATTCATGCTCTTCTCTGTTCTTGGAGTAGATTAAGATATCATCAATGAAAACCAATACAAATCTGTCTAGGAATTTGTTGAGTACATTGTTCATCAAGCACCTAAAAGTGGTGGGGGCATTGGTTAGTCCAAATGGCACCACCACAAATTCATAGTGACCATACCTTGTCCTGAAGGTTGTTTTTTGGATGTCTTCATCCTTGATTCAAACTTGATGGTATCCAGACCTCAAGTCAATCTTTGAGAAAATGGAAGCACCCCCTAATTGGTCAAACAAGTCATCGATTCTTGGTAAGGGGTACTTGTTCTTTATGGTTATCTTATTGATTTCTCTATAATCTATGCACAGTCGGAGCGTGCCATCTTTATTTTTAACAAACAAGGTTGGTGCTCCCCATGGAGAAACACTGGGCTAGATGTAGCCTTTTTCCATCATTTCCTTTAGCTGTAGCTTGAGCTTAACTAGCTTGGGTGTACTCATCCTATAGGGTGTCCTAGACACTGGCACTGCTCCTAGTTCAAGTTCTATCGAGAAGTCAATGTATCTTCTCGGAGGTAGACCCGATACCTCTTCTGGAAACAAGTCTCTATACTCTCTTAATATGGGGTGGTCCTCTAGGTTCAGTTTGTTATCCTCAATAGATTCCAACACCTATATTGCATATAGAGGACATCCCTTTCTATAATACTTTTTCATTTGAAGGGTTGATATTTGTCTCACCAAGATAGGTTTCTGAATCCCTTGGAGGGTCATATTTCCCCCTTATTCATTTACACATTCTAAAGTTTTATGGTAACAATCCAACTTAGTTTTATAAGAAGCTAACCAATCTATACCAATCAACAAGTCATAAGATCTTAGGGGAAGTATGTTAAGGGTTGCTCTGGTCGACAATCCATTCATGATGAATTGGCAAGTTATTATGACCTATGCTACTTTTCTTTTGGTTCCATTGGCTAGTTGTACCAACCATGGATTAACATGTCTAACTGGATGCAGTTTACACTTATCAACAATATAAGGGGCCACATAACTATTAGAACCAGGGTCAATTAAAATAGAAACTAGATGGTTGGCGATCATACCTTCCATATCCACCACTGAATCTTGGTGGTTGGCTTGGTTATTATCCAGGGCTACATAAATCCGTGGCATGCTCCCAGCCACATCATTGACCATGGTATCTTGATGGATGTTGTAGGCTCTCCCACTATCCTATTGTCCGCATGGACAACTCCTCAACATATGTTCTTCTACACAACCCCAACATTTCAAGGGTTTTGTCTTTGGGTTATCAGTCTTTCCCGGGGTTGCTTCAAAAGGTTTATTTCCACTTTGGGAGGGGAAATTTTGTTGATTCACACTTCTAGTAGGAAGGATCATCCTAGATTCCTTCCCATATTTCTTAAATCTTGAGGATTTAAACCCCTTCTTCTTGAATACCGAACTACGCTTCTTCTTGAAGTGTTTCTTAAATTGTTTCCATGAAAAGTCCTTCTCATGGATTCCTTTCACATTCCTAAGGCCTTCTTGCCAAATGGAAGCCTTTCCTTTCAGGTTGAATATGGATATTCGAGCCTTCAAGTTTTAAGAGTAGTCATGGTCTCTGAAGTACTTCTTTAAACTAAGCAACCAAGCTTATGCTTCTTCCCCTTTCTTAATCTCTTCGTCGAAAGAGGGTGGTTTGGATTTCTTGAACTCCTCAGGATCATGACCTTTGGAATGCTTCTGTTTCTTTCCTTTCCTTTGAGAATATGAGCTATCTTTGCTACTAGAGGATCCCTCAGAGTTGCCAATTTCCTTTCCAGAGAACTCTCCCGATGAGTGCCCCCTATCTCCAGGTTGGACCTTCCTCGAGGTAATCCTCCTAGTGTGGCAACTCATGGGACCACATTTTTGTATTTCAGGTGGACTTTGATTTCTCTTCGTATGTCATCGGTCCATATGACTAGTTGCAGGTCTATTCTGCAACTGCCTTTGTATATTGGATAAGCTCTGTAGCAAGACTGCATTGATTTTCGTTTGTTTCTCTTTCTCTTTTATCAATCTCTCGTTGTCATCCCTGCAACTCTGTAATTCGACCATAAGGATCCTTACAGTTTCATCTAGATCCGGAGGGGTCTCTACCACCCTCCTCTCGTCAGACTCTTCATCTCTATTGTGGGAGCCATCCCCCACTTCATGGTGTGTCACCATCCTTTATCCTTGTGGTTTCCCATGATTCAATGTCTACTGGAGTGTTGACAAAACACTTACTGTTAGCTAACATTCTAGTAGTTCATGAGCAACATATAGTTTATTTTCTTAAATACACACAATAGAAAGTTTTCATTCTTTTCTTTAGTAATAGTCTAACCATATTCTTTAGGAAATAGTTAAGGTAGGGGAATCACCCTTAAGATTTAATTTAAACACAATTTTTAAGTGACTTGTCCATGAGCCCAAGTAGGCCAAGTGTTGTAACCATGCTCTAATACCAATTTGTAACACACCCATGGTGGGGCGTAAAAATTTCATTCTTATTAAGAAAATCAACACCCTCATTCGGGGTCTCTATTCCATTCTTCTCTTCCAAATCTTTCCAGCCATGGTTTCCATGATTTGAATTGAGTTTAGAGATGGCAGAAATCCTCTCCCAAGTTCTTCGGGTTCTTCCATCCCTCTATACTTGAATATGATCTTGGGCTATGACCAAATGCCAAGACAACATGTGCGAAGAAAACCACTGTGTGAATCCTTCGAAGTGTCAAATCTTCGAAGTTCACAATCCAATGCCGCATATCCTCATGGATTTTGATGGCCCTGATTCACTTCGAGACTTCAACATTCGAGAATTTCGAACACTTCAAATCCTTTTATCCCCAAAGTACTCCATACCCGGAGTTACAGATCGAGTGCCACGTGTCCCTCATGATCGACGACTGTGATCCACTTCAGGACTTCGACATTCAGGAATGTCAAACACTTCAAAGACTTTTCTTATCTGAAGTACTCTGTACCCAGAGTTACAGATCGAGCCCCACGCATCCCTTCATGAAGAAGCACAAGTTCTCAAGGAAGCCAACGTATATACATAATTTAACCTTTTCAATTCAGAAACCATTTATAGATATGTAAATACATGCATGCAACCATTAATTCCCAATTCAATGCATAAAGTATGGAAACACTTATCATAACAAGATAACGTGAAGCGAATGCTGGAAGGGGTGCCTGTTTCTACCCAACAATAGGCTCAATCACTACTACGGATATACCACTAGCCACCTCGAGCTTGACCATGATGCTTTGAGATTGAATCTCTTCTTCCGGCACATAAATAGATAGGGATGAAGGTTACTCTCCTTCTTCTGACTCAGTCTCTATTTCTTGTGATCAAAACACACTCTTTTCATAGTTCTTCCTCGAATCTGAGAGCTTCGTCTCTCATCTTTGCACTCTTCGTAGATTTTCCTCTCTGACCCCCACGCTTTCCTTTCTTTCCTTTTCTAGCAAGATTGAGTGTGGCCCGAATACCCATTCTGTGGTTAGGTCTGGAAGCCTTACAGATGGGAGTTTTTCCCCATCCCCTCATTAACTCTTGTTGTCCCTTGACCAAGTTTTGAGGATCCTTGGTCATTTTTACCATTTTGGGACTTTGACAAGCTGTCGAAGGTGGAGCACAAGTCGAATCGAAGATCATAGGATCTCGGCCCCTTTTTAGGGATTTTTGGGTTTTGGGCTTATGTAATGGGTATGGGGATGTCGTCCCATGGGTTTACCCATGCTTAGGCCTATTTTTTAATGTATAAATATAAGTCTAGGCGATGTAAGAAGTTGTGAGTAGTGACTAGTTAGTGTGAGCCAATGTTGCTAAGTTCTAAAGTAGATCTGTGTGATTTGGCTTTATGCGCATTGTGTGAGACTTGCAAGGCTAAGTGAAAGCGATTGTAAAAGACTGTGTATGGCTCTGTTCCTAGATCTACTTAGGGAAGGAGGATCAGGAAAGGTGCATAGATCTCCTGTCTTCTGCGGAGTTGATTTGGAGGCTTTGTGCATGTAAGAAGATTGAAAGAAGCTAATAAAGAAGATGAAGAGTTGGTGGACGTAGCTTCAGGGAGGGGGTGAACCACGAATATCCTATGTTATGAATGACTTGTGCTTTATGATTTCTCTCTTGTTTATATGCTTAGTGTGTTGTTAGATGATAGATGAATCTGATATAATAGTTTAGTGATGAATAATGTGAACGAATGCTAGATATGATTTCTGTTGGTATGCTTAGTGCTTGAATTTATTGGATCTGTGTGAATGTTGCGTTGATATGTTGTTAGGGTTTAGCTGCACTCTGAACTAAGGATGAATATTAATGAACTGTAATTACTAAGTTCTTTGTTCAGGTGTTACAATCACAGATCTGTGTCCCAGCTAAGGTTGCAAACATCTGAGTCCTGCAACCACCCTTACCTCTACCTCGGGTGAGACTTTATCTGCTTCGCAGGTGTTGCCAAAAGGGTTGGCAGTTAGGGTTTTGTTGGTGCACTTTTGTAGCATTGAGCCCCGGGTATGCCCCTGTGCCAGCAACTCTTGAGGAGGTCTTCCCACCTACCAACCTGAATGTAATTCATTCCTGGGTCAGAGGGTTGTTCTGATCCTGAGAAATTAAATCCAACAAAGTACTGGTTCAGTGGAGGTTAATGAAACCATTCCTGGTCCCCTCCACCATCTCTTTCATAGCGTTCGTGGTCTCTCTTAGCACATCCCCTTTCCAACAGTCATGCAACACGTATCCATTTTCTATTAAAATAACAAATTTACATTCATTGACTTTTTATACAAAGGTCCATCAAATCAAACATTCACACCTTTGAGTTTGCCATAGTTTCTTGGCCAATATAGTTATATTTAAAAACTGGGGGAAGCATGGTGTTACAATGCGGTACAAGTCAGGTATTGTGGCAAGTAATCAACCTAATATTTGAGGCATTTAAACATGTTATATTTAAGTTTCTTTTGATTATAGAACGTCTGCTTCGACATTATGATTTTGACCATGTTTCACCTTGGTGAGTGTCATAGATTTCCTATTAAGTGGACAACCTTTGGGGAAGGTTTGTGATTGGGAGTCCCTTAAGGGGTTATCGTACCATTCCTGACCATATCTACCACTTTCCTCTCATTACATTCCCATCATATTTCCCTCTTCTAGGCCTTTTGAATTTAATGACCCAAGAAGGCCATGTACCTCATTTTATGGGAAGAAGGGGATGAAGGCCCATGGGATGGTTGCTGGAAAAAGATAAGAGCCTGAAATATTAAAATTCTAGATGCTCACCTAGGGATCCTAAGGATAATGAAATGTCTCTCATAAGAAATTAATGGGACCCGTAAAAGAATGACTAATAACAAAATGACAACCGGGGAGGAGCATGTGTGGGCACTATTTTTATTACTTAGGTAGAAGGCCTGCACATGTTTCCAACTTGGGGAAGCATGATGTGACTAGGGTAGAGTCAATGTGGGAAATTTTTTCCATGCTTAGGTAGAATCCCCACCTTGGCTTCAACTTGGAAACATCCTAAAAGAGACCCCCTACAAAGGCGCCCATAAATGAGACAATACGAGCTATTGTATGTCATGAAACTCATTGACCTATGAAGTCTAAGCCCCTATCCACCTCATAATACACTATATAAACTTGAAAGGAAATCCTTGGGAGCATCCCCTACTTGATGGTTTTGGTCTACCCAATAGGACTTTTGTGACAACCCTCCCATACCTAAACTTGGTCAATTGTATAGGGTCTTGGAGCATTTGTTTAATTTGATGAGCTAGTTTTGATTCACATGTTTAGGTGCCTTGATTATTAGATGTGGTTTACACTTTTCATGATATTTTTGACTTGATATCTTTGGAGGGCGTACCCTTTTGTTTTGCAGAACCCTACTTGGTTTCCAGTTTTGGGAGAACAAGCCTAGCTTGGGCTTCCACGGGGCAAGAATCCCACAGGTTGGATGTTATAGGCCCGCACACTAGACCACAAAGAAATTACTTTGGAGGCTTGATGGAAACATGGAGGAGCTAACCTATCCCATACCACCGAAACTTTTTTCTTGAAGAAGTAAAAATGTCACTTTCTTGAGGTTTGACGTAACAAAGGGGTTAGGGTTTGGTGGTGATAGAGTTTCTCCTTGACACTTGGCATCAAATGATGAAGAAATCACGTTGACTTGAGGGAGAAGACCGTATCACATGAAGAGAGGGACTTTGGAGGCCAAATATTCCATCCCCAACTTTAACGACTTGTCACATATGGAAAAACATTGCCCTAAAGGGGCGACATCATCTTACTTTTAGGGTTTCTAATGTGCAAAAGTGAATTTTAAATGAATTATTTAATATAATTTGTGTAAAGGGGAAAGATTAGGGTTGTTTACCCCTATCTTGTTTTTTAACCTAAAAATAAGTGGACAAACTATGTGTTAGACATTTTATATAAATAGAGATCATGTGAATCTCTTTTCATAACATAACTCTCCCATTGTGAGAAGTACTTAGCTGAAATTTTCGTTATTCTTGGGAATTATGGTGTTTCTCTCTTATGAAATTTTTTTATGGTGCTATATTTTGGTGGATGGATGAGGAGGAGTGATGTGCGCCTCTTGAATGATTTTTCTCTTGATTCTTATGGTGAATTTTCTTGGTGAAACTAGGGTTTGATCTCTCTCTCTTGGAATTGGTAAGGAAAAATCTGCATTGTTAGTTATTTCTTGCTCTTTCTTGGTTATGGTTGTTTGAAACACTAAGAGGAGTATGTTGGATACACCCTCCATTAATATTCATATTTTGTTTTTACATGTGGTTCACGACACTGAAGACTGGTACTTGCTACATCTAGGGAAACGCCCCCCTGAGAGAACATGGGGAGGCCCATCATTTTTAGAATATTGGGGGCTCAACAAAAAGAGAACCATATAAACCGATTAATGGAATCACATTTCACTTAAAAGGAATTGAACATGGGTGGGGATGGTAACAGGAATTCCTCCAAAACACCCAAGCTACATCCAATGGACAAAGCTTCATCTATTTTTCTAAAGTTTACAAGTTATTTTGCAAGGGTTGCTAGAAGGAATACGAGTGTGTATACCCTCTTAGATTTACCCTAAGTTTGATTGGCATACCCTAGGAAGTAAAAAGTATTAAACACCTAGGGTATTTTTTGATATAAGTCTTTATTCTAAGACTCCATTTACCCAAATTTTAAAGGCACTAATCTGAATATTTTGCATTGGAGAAATAAAATACTGCATCGGGAAACACAAATTTTTGTCATTTCAACTTTTTGCAATTTGGGTTTTGTTCCTTGTTCCTAGAGAACCTATTAGCCACTAGGGTGTCCCCTCTAAATGGGTATTTATTTTTTCTGTAATAAACTTTCATCTTCATCCATTAGGGTTGCAAAACCCTAATCAAACTTTCTCCAATACTTCTCAACTCAACCGCTGAAATTTGCTAAGATTTTGCCCACATAATCTAGTGATCATAGGACATATTTTGGTAGATTTTTGGAAAGTTTTATTGGTTGAATATCTCATTGTAATAAATTTTTTGTTACATCCATAAGGATGATTATTATCTCTGCATAAAGTGCTTTCTAAAGCCTTATTTTTGTGCTAGTGTCTTGCTCCTTTAATCTTGAGTTTCACTAGTGTTTTACTAGTTTATCTCTTGCATCATTTACTTGATATTTAGCACTTGTTTTAGCATCTAATTGTGTCATTTCATTTTTTATATATATTGTTAATAAATTCTTCAATTAGGGACAACAAGCTTAACTTTCTTGTCCATCATATACTTGGGTTTGTATCGTTGTTTTCCTTGTGTATCAGGAATATACAATCAACATTTGCAAGGTATACTTCTTGGAAACCCTCGGATACCATCAAGACCATACTCAAGCCCTTCTCCACACATAGAAAATTTAACTATAGGGGCATTCATTTATACATCACACTTTCCATCTCATTCCCCCCTAGGGTCACTGTGATTTCCCCCTTGAGGTGACCACTTCACCTCTAAAGTGACGGGACACCTGCATAAGGTGACAATGGGTAGGTTCTCTCAAAAATTTTTCCATTTGGTGGTTGGTTCGAGCTTTTCCCAAACTACAACTTGTGAAATAAATTTTTTGCGTCGTTGATGGGGAGGACACTAAATCCTCTTCTGAACCCTAACGACATTTTGACAAGCTATCCCAAATCATTTTCCCTATCTTTCTTGGTGACTCCATCAAAGGGAATTTCCCTTTTTCACCTTTTGATGCGCTCTTCTTGAAGCTCATCCGACGACTCCACCTTCCCAGAACCCTTCCTCTTCTAAGACTTTTTCCCTAGGGAGGTTTAAACCTTCTAAGGTCTACCGAATAAGGCCTCCCCTCAAGTCTCCCATTGTCAAAACCCTCTTCCAAGGTACCCTTGCCCTTGATCCAATGGATCACCCTTGGGAAAAATACCTCTACAAACCCCTTAACACGGTCACCATCTCGGGATACCCCAACACAATGCCAAAAGAGTCAAACAAGTGGTTCCCAAGTTCCTAGGAAATAATGTAGTGACTGTTGAAGATCATCTTTACACCATAGGCTGGGACATGGATAATGTAGAAGTTGAGTATGATGATGTATCCATGAGGCTATTGGATTCATCATTGACTGAAGAAGCTCTAGGATGGTTTAGAGGCCTTCCGGATAATCATCTCACATCCTATGAAGTTTTTTCCAAATTATTTAAGAGCAGATGGTCAACGAAGAAAGACAGTGGGATGATTATAGCTCAATTCATCAGATAAAGAAAAACGAGAAAGATATAATGAGTGAATTCGATACTAGATTTGACAGGTTATATATCCAGATTCTGACAGATTTTCGTCCAACATCCGCATTTGTTTGTCTCCTTTATGTGAATGATTTTGAAGGGAAATTTCACTTCATTCTTAAGGAAAATAAGCCCACTTCTTTGGTATAGACCAAAGAGTATGGTGATTATATTGAAGAGAATCTCCTTGACTCATGGGTGGATCCTTTTCAGTACCCTCGTGTCAAGGCAGAAGCAAAAACTAAGGTTTCCAATGAAAGTTCTCCTAATCCGATTTCCCTCTTGAATCAAAATATAGATAATGAGTACTCAAATTTCCCATCTACAGAACCAGATCATGGGTCRTTTGACTACTRTGGAAATAAATAAATATGCTCCCAGACCTCAKTTTTCTAGACAAGAGAGAGATGCCACAGGTTGGAAACAAAGGCCTCAACAAGAGGCAAAGGCCCCTGATACTTTGAAACTAGTTGGGATGGTTGAAAAAAAMTCTTGGTGCCTTCCATGCCAAGAGCCTCACAAAGAAGATGAGTGTCCCCGACGAGATGCAGATTCTTCTKAMAATATGAATTTCATGGATATTATATGCACTTTCCMAGAGGAAAAATTCACACAGGAACATATCAACATARCTAAAATATAGGGGGAAAGAGAGGGGAGACTYTGAGCCTTGAATAAGTTGTCAAGAAATGAAAAGGAGTTAAGAAAGAGAAAATATTTGAACTACACCAAAATAAATAAAGCTTCATCCCCCCCATCACAACCTTCCACTCCTTCTCCATTAGAAAAGAAGGTGGTCCCATCACCTCCACCTCCAGTATATGATTTTATTCCTAAGAGAGCTCCCATAGATGAGATTCAATTGAATATAAATGTTGCAACCATGTTTGGAAAACTGAATATGATGATCCCAGTGACAAAGATGTGAAAGTTCCATTTTGTAAGGAGGGAAGTTTTGAAGTTATTACTAGTACCGACTGAGAAGGAATACCCTCCTATCATTTAGAACACTATGTATCTCGATCGGAAAAAGGAAAAGAGTCCTCCCTTTTATCTTTCATTAGGAATGAATGGCCTCCGCTTGAACAACTATATGCTTGATTTTGGGGCCTCTACGAATGACATGTCATTGAAGGTGATGGAACAAATTGGTTTGAATAAAAAATGACCCTATGAAAATGTGCGTGGCCATGATTCTTAAAGGGTCAAGGTTTATGGGTTATGTGAGGACGTTGAGGTCTTTTTGATTGATTTTCCGCATATCATCCTCCTCATGAACATAGTAGCGATCGTTGTTTTAGATGCTTGGGAGAATGCTCTTATTGAGGAGTTAGTTTTCTGCCCTTGGGGGTTTCCTTAGCATGGAACTTATCCATGCACACATTCCCATGGGAGATGGCACTTTAAAAGTTTTATACTGACTCAAGAGAGAGCTGGCAAGCATGTGGCCAATCTCAACAGTCCTGACTACACAAGTGAAGACAAGTTTTATTAAGTCCCATACACCATTGAGTAAAATCCACACAAATTTCCCTTTATGCAGGAATACTCCATAGACATAATCTTCCTGAGGAAAAAATAATACAAAGAGAAACTTGCAAAGTTCCAAGGGAAAGAGCTAGGGTCTATCCAACTTTTAACGAAAGAAGATGAAGAATGCAAAGAATCCATCAAAAGAATGGTCAACACAGAGCCTCCTTCCTATCCATACATTAAGAATATACCTTACATAAATTTTTGTGAAGGAAACATTGCACTCATTTGGGACAAGAAGGAGGGAAAGCCCAAGTATAACTAGAATGATGACAACTCATAGCTTGGCCCTTACATTGTCAAGAAGAAGTCTGATAAACAAAAGTATTATTTGACAGTCTTTGATGGGAGAAAGATGCCATTACCAATGGATGGATCTCTTCTCTGACCTTATGTTAAAGTCACATGACTTCTTCAGGGCCCAGGCCCTAGGCCCCAGGTAATTAGGTAGGTCATATTTATTTTCTTGCATTTGAATCTTGATTTCTCATATTAGTTTAGATGCATTTAATATTTCATTTTTATCTACTTGCATATTGATTTCATGCTTAGTTTAGAAATTTATAAAATAATTTTTTTAGATTAGTTTTCATTTTTGGTTTTGATGTATATGGATGAAGGGTGATATAACCACCCTAGATTTTAAGGTTTCTTGTTTCAGTGTAGGCACAAGTCTACCATGATATGTTGTGACTCTCATACACTCTATGATGAGCACATGTCCCCAAGTAGGAGCCAAATGTTATCCCCATTTTGTGGGATAACTAAGGAGATGATGTCACGAGGCCCTCAAGTTGCATATATGGAGTGTCGAGAGACCACATGACTAGCAGTGTCCACTTGCACATATGGGATCCTTCTCTATCACCACATTCTAATCCATTGTCAGTGCATCCACCACACCAACTATCTTCTGGAAGGAAGATGGGTCTTGCTCCATGCGGTACAAGTTAGGTATCGTGGTAGGTAATCACCCTAATATTTGAGGCATTTAAACATGTTATATTTAATTTGATTTTGATTATAGAATGTCTGCTTGGACATTATGATTTTGACCATGTTTCACATTGGTGAGTGTCATACATTTCCTATTAAGTGACCAACTTTTGGGGAGGTTTTTTGACTGGGGGTCCCTTAAGGGGTTGTCGTACCATTCCCAACCATAATTACCACTTTCCTCTCATTACATTCCCATCATATTTCCCTCTTCTATTCCCTTTGACTTTAGTGACCCAATAAGGGAATGCACCTAATTTCATGGGAAGAAGGGGATGAAGGCCCAGGGGGATGGTTGTTGGAAAAAGATAAGAGCCTGGAATATTAAACTTCTAGATTCTCACCCAGGGATCTCGAGGACAATGAAATGCATTTCATAAGAAATTAACGGGACCCGTAAACGAATGACTACTAACAAAATTCCAACCAAGGAGGAGCATGTGTGGGCACTAATTTTATTACTTAGGTAGAATCCACACACATGTTTCCAACTTGGGGAAAAATGATGTGACCAGGGTAGATTCAAGGTGGGCACAATGTTTCATGCTTAGGTGTAAGCCCCACCTTGGATTCAACTTGGAAACATCCTAAAAGAATAAAAGGCAATAATGGGCTTGGAAAAGGGTTGCATTGAGGAAGAAGGTGAAACACACCCCCTACAAAGGCACCCATAAATGAGACAATACGATCTCTTGTATGTCATGAAACTCATTGACCTATAAAGTCTAAACCCCTATCCAACTCATCATCCACTACATAACCTTTAAAGGGAATCCTTGGGAGCATCCCCTACTTGAGGGTTTTGGTCTACCCAATAGGACTTTTATGACACCCCTCCCATACCTAAATTTGGTCAATTGTATAGGGTCTTTGATCATTTGTTTAATTTGATGAGTTAGTTTTTATGCACATGTTTAGGTGCCTTTCTTAGTATATGTGGTTTACAATTATCATGATATCTTTGACTTGAGATCTTTGGAGGGCGTACCCTTTTTTTTTCCAAGACCGTGCTTGGTGGCCAGTTTTGGAAGGACAAGCCTAGTTTGGGCTTCCATGGGGAAAGAAGCCAAAAGGTTGGAAGCTATAAGCCCACACAATGAATCACAGAGACATGCCTTTGGAGGTTTTATGGAATCATGGAGGACCTAACCTATCCCCTACCACCTACAAGTTTTGCTTGAAGAAGGAAAAACATTACTTTCTTGAGGTTTGATGTCACCAAGGGGTTAGGGTTTGGTGGT
>SNQJ01S0195819.1:0-17475 GCA_010110895.2 Picea sitchensis
CATAGTTGAGTATAGTTGACTATGGTTGAGTGTGGTGAGTTTGGTGGACTATGGTTGACTATGGCTAATTATGGATGACCATGGTCAAGTATGGTTGAGTATGGTTGACCATGGTTTCCCATGGTTGACTATGGGTGAGGATGGTTGACTATGATTGTCTGTGGTTGCTTATGGTTGACTATGGTTCAATGTGGTTGTGTATGGTTGATTGTGGTTGACCATGGTTGACTATGGATGACTATGGGTGAATATGGTTGAATATAGTTTACCATGGTTGACCATGGGTGGGTATGGTTGACTATGGATGAATACGATTGACTATGAGTGACCATGGTTGACTATGGTGATTTTAGTTGACTATGGATGACCATGGTCAACTATGGCTACCCATGGTTGAGTATGTTTGACCATGATTGACTATGATTTCATATGTTTAACAATGGTTGACCATTGTTGATTATGGTTGACCTTGGTTGACTATTAATGCATATGGTTGATTGTAGTTGACTATGGTTGACTATGGTTGACTATGGTGAGTTTGGTTGACTATAGTTGATTATGAATGACCATGGTCAACTATGGTTGACTATAGTTTCCCCTGGTTGAGTATAGTTGAGTATGGTTGCCTATGGTAAATGATGGTTGACCATGGTTGACTTTGGTTGCCTATCAATGACTATGGTTGACCATGGTGAACTATGGTGAGGTTGGTTGAGTATGGTCAACTATTGTTGAGTATGGTTGAGTATGGTTGACCATAGTTGACTTTGGTTGAGTATGGTCGACTATGTTTCCCTATGGTTAACAATGGTTGACCATAGTTGACTATCAATGACCATAGTTGAGTATGGTTGACTATCGTTGACCATGGTTGACCATGGTGGACCATGATTTCCCATGGTTGACCATGAATGCTTGAGCATGAATTGTTGACTATGGTTGACTATTGTTGAGTTTGGTTGACCATTGTTGACTATGGTTAAGTTATGGTCGAGGAGAGTTTATTATGGTCCAAATATAGTTGACTATGGGTGACAAATATAGTTGACTATGGGTGACCATGTAAGAATATGGTTGTCCATGTTTAATTATAGTTGACCACGATAGACTATGGTTGACTATGGTTTACCATGTTGTCTTTTGTTTACCATTGTTGAGCATAGCTAACTATAAAATTTTATTGTTTTCTATGGTTGTCTGTGGCTAACCATTTTTTACAATGCTTCAACATGGTTGAGTATGGTTAACTATGTTGACCATGTTGAGAATGGTTGATATGCATTGTCTATGGTTGACCATGGTTGACTATATTCAACTCTGGTTGACTATAGTTAAATATGGTCACCTTATGGTTGAATTAGGTTTACTAAGGTCTACATATGATGATTGTGGGTCACATTACGACATAGGGTTCTAATTGTCACATTGCGATGCTAAGGTATGATCATCACATTGTGACATAGGGTTAAGATCGTCATATCGTGATGTAGGGTTATGTTCATCTCATTGCGACATTGAACGTTTGTATGCCACATTGTGACGTAGGGTAATGATCGTCACACTATGACATAGGATAATGATCGTCACATTGCGATATAGGGCTATGTTCATCTCATTGTGACATTGGGCTTTGTGTGTGAAGCAATGTTATGTAAGTCACATTGCGACATTGGGTTTTGTACGTCACATTACACCATTGGGTTTTGTACATCAAATAAAGGCGTTGGGATATGTTCGATAGATTAAGGTTATGACATTGCGATGTTGGCTTTTTTTCGCTACATTACAACATCGGGTTTTTATTGTGACATTGTAACCATGGTTGAGTTTGGTTGGCCATGGTTGACTATGGTTGAATATGATTGACCACAGTTGAGTATGGTTAAGTATGGTCGAGGAGAGTTTATTATGGTCGACATATGGTTGACATTTAAGTAAAAGTGGTTGATATACCCATTGCAAAGATGAAATCTGTTTCACTGATTATTTCCCTTGTTGTTTGCTTTGGATGGAAAATCCATCAGATGAATGTGAAGATCTATTTTCTTCATGGAGACCCATCTGAAGAAATTTTCAGGGAACAACCACCCGGTTTTGTGATAGATTCGAAATTGGTTTTCCGACTCAAGAAGTCATTTTATGGTTTGAAGAAGGCTCCCCGAATATCCATGGTAGTTTACAGATCATATTGGTGTCAGAGCAGTGTTCTTTGGTATGTCTGTGGAAGGTTGTAGGATCTAAGAATTGGATTAAGGAAAAGGTTGCAGAACCCTAGCCATGGAGGATGACTCTATTCACAATAACCCTTGAGATATAGCATAAGAGAGATTTGTGAGGTTGGAAGTGTAGCATCCCCGACATCCAACTGGGCTATGGCACACAATCTTTTTGAACTGTATACAAAATTAAAACATATAGAAACTCTACAAATGCACAGATTCATACAGAATAATAATAAAAATACGCATGCAACACACACATGAAAAAAAACATAAAAATAAACGCATACATAATAATGCAGCATGTAATTTAACACACAATTGACACTTATCTTGGTAAAAATATCACCAACTGCATGCAGACCTTCCACGTTCCTCCCAGCCTTAGACCACATTGCTCAAAACTCTCAGCAGTGGGTCACCCCCGAGCTGGGACTAAACTCCACCCAGGAAAGGAAATTCCTAACCAGGTTGATGTATCTCAGACAATAGGAAAAACTCCATCACAGGTGCCAACTCGAACTAACAACCTACTGTCCCTCATTCCCCACATGCCTGTCCCACCCCAGGAAGTGTGCCCCTTCTCTGCTCAACAGTCCTTTGGTTGCCCCACTTCCTTTCTGAGGATTCATCAACAGGCTGGATAGGAAGTCTCAGAGCCCTGTAGCTGCAATTTGGCACCTTCGAGAAATCAAATCTCAACAATTCTCTCACCTAGAGAGAACTGCTCACGGGCCTGACAACTTGCCTCTTCAATATCCCACGGGCCTGGCAACCTGCTTCTTTAGTCCAACTCCTAAGATAACCAGGTACAGGTATGGGTGTGGGTA
The DNA here is from genome assembly GCA_010110895.2 of Picea sitchensis. Taxonomy (NCBI): domain Eukaryota; kingdom Viridiplantae; phylum Streptophyta; class Pinopsida; order Pinales; family Pinaceae; genus Picea; species Picea sitchensis. The sequence goes on from SNQJ01S0195819.1 coordinate 3,050, forward strand.
CAGGTACAACGACATGAAGGTACGAAGGACAACTGAATGAGTGAGGGAATGTTGATGGAATGATTGGAAAATGAACTAAGTCCAAACTATATGTATGCATGTTCCCAACTTGACACTTGCCATGTTGAGAACTAATTTGGCCAACTTGTCCCCTATAACACACCCCGCCACCCACAGGTCGGGGTACACTACCTTCAATCCCGCCCTTGGACTTCTTTCTCTTATCGATACCTTTTTTAAATTAATAAGGACACATAAAAGAAAGATCTAACGATATGCACAACAATAACCAATAAGCATGCATATTCTAAAGATTCAATTAAACGATAAATAAATACACAACGGAATACATTCATATATAGATAAATAATACCATAACACAGAGCACTTATCTTCATAAAAGAAGACACCAACTGGCTGTAGACCAAGGACGTTCCACCCAACCGTAGACACTACTGCTCCAGATCTGAATAGCGGTGTCACCCCAGAGTCAGGGCTATGAATCTACAAGGACGGTTCCAGAGTGTTACTTGGCTTCCCGAACCAATCAACATTGAAGCTCTCACATGCTTTCCCAACACTCACAACAATCCAAGTATCCAACTCTCTTCTACCTAGCTTGCACCACCCAAGAGAATTGACCTCCACCCTTCTCTGCCATGCAGTCCCTCAGACAATCCTTCTCCTTCCAAGGCTCCAGCGCAACTGGTCCAAAATCTCCATGTTGGAACTCTCAGGACTCGCAGCTATGAACAAAGCTAGACATGGGCCAACACATCTCAGACGTGCATGCCTCAAGTCATGGTTGGATTACACCAAAAACCTCTACAACCAAGGATACCATGGTTTCTCTTCAACGGTTTGTTTTCCTTTCTCAAGCCAAGACACGAATGAGGAAGATGAAGGGGTGATAGAAATGAATGGAGTGAGATCTCCACCCAAGGTGTGAAACAATGAACAATCAGTGAATGAATGCATGAGAGAAAGAATGGAATGAAAGAAGAAGTGAAGGAGTGAACGAGCCAACCCCTCAATCAGACCAGGAACGGGTTTTAAGTATTTTCGTGGCGAATCAAGAACCTCCTGGCCTCCCCCAAGAAACTCACATAACTGATCCACTCCTTTAGACAAAAGGGTAATTAAAAATAGGAAATAAACATGTATCCCCTCAAACCCCCTCTCTTGTGGAATCATAACCCCCTATAACTCAAGTCCTTGTCCGTCTAGTAGCCAACGATGTATTTATTATTAATAATAATCAAAACATTACATTTCTTGGGCACACTGGCCTTTTAATAATTATTTGGGAAATCTGGCCTCTCAGCCTTGTAACAATACATTATTTAAAATGGGGGTTCAAAACCTGGGGTGTTACATCCCCTCCCCTTTATTTTGGCACTGTCCTCAGTGCATATACAAAATAGAGATCAAAATCTCAAAATTTATTCAAAAAGCTACAGGTACTCTGCCCGCATGGCATCTTCATGCTCCCAGGTAGCATTTTCAGGACCGTAGCAAGTCCACTGAACTTTTACCAACTATATAACTTGATTCCGGAGCATTTTGGCCTTTCTGTCCAATACCCGCACTAGCTGAACCTGAAAGTCTCCCTCTGTCTCTCCCTGAATCAGATGTCAATCAATAACATGGTTAGGATCATGTACATATTTATTTAATAAAGAGACGTGAAATACATTATGCACATTCATGAAAGCAGACAATGCAAGCATGTATGCAACTAACCCTATTCTGTCCAATATTTCAAATGGACCATAGAATTTCGCTGCCATCTTTGTACAACTACCCAATTTCAATGAGATTTTCTTGGGCTTCACTTTCAAAAGTACATGCTCCCCTACTTTAAATTCTCTAGCTATCTTGTTCTTATCTGCATAAACTTTTTGTCTATCCTGAGCTGCCTTCAAATTCTGCTTGATCTTAACCATCTGGTCTTCCATATCCTTGAGCAACTCCGGCCCAAGTACCACTCTATCTACTGGGTTGTCCCAGCTCACTGGAGTATTGCATTTCCTACCATACAAGGCTTCAAATGGGCTCATTCTCAATGAAGCTTGATACCCATTATTATATGCAAACTCAACCAAGTGTAAGTAATCTTCCCACTTAGATGGCTTATCCATCACATACATTCTCAACATATCTTCAATTACTCATTTGACCCTCTTTGTTTGTCCATCTAATTGGGGATGGTATGATGTGCTAAAGTTTAGATTTGTACCAAATCCTTTAAACAATACCCTCTAGAAATTGAAGGTAAATTTTGTATCTCTATCTGAGACAATTGTCCTAGGTATCCCATGCAACCTAGCAATCTCCCTCATGTAAATTTCTGCAATATTAGCCTCTGTATGTGTTGTTTTTACAAGAACAAAATGAGCATCCTTTGTTAATTTGTCAACCACCATCATGATTGAATCATGTTGCCTTGTTGTCCTGGGTAATTTAGTTATGAAATCAATGGTTATCACCTCCCATTTCTTCTCTCGGATTGGTAATGTCTGCAACAAACCTGCTACGTGCCTATGCTCAACCTTCACCTTCTGACATTCCATACATCGAGCGATGTAATCAACAACATCATTTTTCATTTCCGGCCAAAAGAATTGGTTTCTTACTGCTGTAATCGTTTTCTTGTAACCGGGATGTCCAACATAAGGAACATCATGCATTTCCTTCAATACCAAATTCCTCAGTTCTCCGGAACTAGGAACATAAATTATATTCATATGCATGAGTAATCCATTTTCCTTTATCTCATACTCCTTTATTTTATGTTTTACATCTCCTTGTTGTAAGCTTTCCTTTACCCGTAGGTAATGCTGATCTGTAACAAGATCATCTAAATTCTGCTATTCAAGTCTAACTGATGCATACTGACAACAGTAGCATGCATGAGATGCACTCTTCTACTAAACGCATTGAAAAATTTATTCTATTTTCCTTTGATATGTTTGATATCGAGGTCATATTCACTTAAAAATTACAGCCATCTTGTTTGTCTGGCATTCAAGGTTGGTTGTTCAAAAAGATACTTCATGCCAATGTGGTTTGTTCTTAATTCAAATCTCTTCCCCATGAGGTAATGCCTGCACATATTCAAGGTGTGGACAATGGCAGCAAGCTCCAAGTCATGTGTGGCATAGTTCCTCTCATGTTCCTTAATATTTATGGACTCATATAACCAATGACATGTCCATTTTGCATGAGGACTCCCCCAAGTCCTTCCTTACATGCATCTGTACATACCACAAAACTTTCATTTGGGTCAGCAATCTTGAACACAGGTGCACTAGTAAGTAATTTCTTCAACATATTAAAATTCCCTTCACACTTAGGTGTCCATTCAAATTTAGTTCCCTTCTTTTGCAAAGAAGTGATGGAATGAGAAAAATTAGAGAATCCTACTATAAACCTTTTGTAGTAACCAACTAATCCCATAAAAGATCTGACTTCTGACACATTTCTAGGTGTTGGCCATCCTCTAATGGCTTCAATCTTCTCTGGATATACTGTTATGACCTGCTCTAAAATAATGTGTCCCAAGTAATGGATATGCTTTTGATAAAAAGAACACTTACTCAGTTTGGCATACAACTGATATTCTCTCAGCACTTGCAATACCAGTCTTAAGTGATGTTCATGCTCCTCTTCAGACTTAGAATAGACAAGTATGTCATCCAAGAATACTATGACAAACTTATCCAAATAATTTCTAAATATGCCATTCATTAAGCACATAAAGACAACTGGTGCATTGGTCAGTCCAAATGACACCACTACAAATTCATAATTCCCATACCTGGTCCTAAAGGCTGTCTTATGAATGTCTTCTTCCTTGATCCTTACCTGATGGTATTCTGACCTCAAGTCAATCTTCAAAAATATATTTTCTCCTCTTTGCTGATCAAAGAGGTCATCAATTCTGGGCAGAGGATACTTGTTTTTTATAGTATACTTATTCAGTTGTCGAAAGTGAATACACAACCTCAAGGTTCCATCCTTCCTTTTGACAAAAAGTACCGGTGCTCCCCAAGATGAAACACTTGGACGTATGTACCCTTTCTTCAACAATTCCTCCAACTGCATTTGTAATTCTTTTAACTCTAGTGTGCTCATTTTGTAAGGTGTTTTTGACATCGCAACAACTCTAGGCACTAAATCAATTGAGAAATCTATCTCCCTTCTTGGTGGCAACCCTGGTATTTCTTGGAATATATATTCAAATTCCTGTAGTACCGAAAAATCTTCAAGGCTTGGCCCCTTCGTATTTTCTGACTCTTCCACATGAGCTGCATACAATTGACATCCTTTTCTAAAACATATCTTCAATTGTAAAGATAAAATCTCCCTTATAGATATGGGTCTTGGAATGCCTTTGACAATGTTTTGTTTTCCATCTTCATCAAGACAGGTAAATGTCTTGCTAGGACAATCTAGGACAACATTATGCTTGTCCAGCCAATCCATTCCAATTAGAATATCATAAGACACCAATGGTATGATATTTAGATCAACACTAACATTCAAACCATTAAGACTTATGGAACAATTTCTGACCATATCATGGATTCTCCTTTTGGTTCCAGTGGCTAATTGAATCAACTCAATTTTCCAAGCTTACTTTTCTCCAAATGTTAACTATCCACTATTTTAGGGTCAAGGTAACAATGACTTGCTCCTAAGTCAATTAAAATAACAAAAGGTTGGTTTATGATCTTACCTTCCACCTCGATCATATTTGATTGGTATTCCTCTTGTCGATCATCTAAAGTTGCATAGATTCTTCCCATATCTTCGACTGCTGCAGCCTCTTGGACATTGTGCATAGTCTTCACTCTGCCTTTTCTATGTGGGCAATCCTTGTGCAGGTGATCTTCCTTGCATCCACAACATTGGATTGGTGGTCTTCCCCTTTTTCCCAAGGAGTCTTTTTTTTTGGATTCACCCTCAGCAAACTGATCTTGATGATTTCTAATAGGCTCATTCCTATTGAAAGGAGGTTTAAATCCTTTCCTCCTCTGATCGGACTTCTCCTTCTTCTTATCCTTCCGATATCTTTGCAGGGATTCTCTTCCATGACCTTGCTCATACAGGTATTTAGCCTTCCCAATGGCCTCAGTCAAGGTCTTGGTCTCATCATACACAATCTTTTCTTTATAAAAGGCTGGCAGTCCACTTAGAAATCTCTGTATTTTCACCTTCTCATCATCAATGAACCTAACATACTTTAACAATCCCAAGAACTTCTTCTCATATTCTACCATAGTCATGCTTCCCAGCCTGAATTCAAAGAAATCCTGCATTTTCTTGTCATAGAAATGCTCTGAGAGGTACTCCTTCTGGAAGTACTTCTTGAACCGCTTCCAAGTTGATCCCACCACATTGCAACTTTCCCATGTAAATGGTAGGTGGCAATCCTGGCTTCTAGGTTTAATGAATAGTTATGCAATTGAAAATATCTTATGAGTCCAAGAAACCATGCTTTAGCATCATCTTCCTTTTCTTTTTTACCATCGAAGGAGGGTATCTTAAGCTTCCTCGGCTCTCCTTGCAAATTGTCCACTTCCTGTCTCCTTCTCTGGTGCCTAACAGGAGACACCTCTGAACTGCTTATGGAATCTTTCGATGCATAAAACTTTCCTTTTGAGTAAGGAGGTGAGTGGTGTCTATGAGTTCTGTTGTCACTTCCCGAATAACCATCTCTTCCACGATCCTCTCTTCTTTCACGAAACCTGCCTTATTCTTCTTGTTTTTAGTTTGATCCCTTATTCATTTGCCTCTGCAACATATTTAAGCTTTGCAACACTCGAGCATTTATCTGACTTTTCTCTCTTATCAATCTCTCATTGTCTTCTTTGTAGCTCTACACTTCTATTTTCAGGCTTCTTACAACTTCTATTAATGTTTCTTTCTCCCCTCGGCCCTTGTGTCCGTTGGACTCTATCTCTGCATTACCAACTCTTGTATTCTGGCCTTCGGCCTCCTTACCATGGCTGGAGGCTCCCTCGACTTCTTCCATTTATTCAATACACATTCTGAGCTGATGTGTTCAAACCCCTTAATTCTGCAAAATGTGCAAGCGACCATTTTGTTAGAATTAAGCATATGATAAACAAAATTTGTTAATCCATGTTATAGGTCCCTTTTCTTCTCAATTCATGAAGAACATATATGTATCAATTTGCACTGTATAACACTTCCATGTTATCCCTTAGCCGATACATAATTTAATTATGCATAGGCACTCCCTTCAAACCACTTCCCTAGGTGACAACGACTCAAAACCGCAATCAAATCCTTCCTGGCACGTTCTGTGTTAGAATTACTATATCATAGATGATGTGGTTGAAAATCGATTGAGGGATGAGATCGATGGTCAAGAGTAATTGCGGGTTGACAATGTGCTTGCTCTTTATTGGAGAGCTTTGTCCCCGCAATCTGAAAATTGCTCACCCAAATCTCCTTTAAATCGTGGTCATTGATCCCTTGTCCCAACGAGATCAACGACGATATAAAATAGCAGGCTACGAACTAGCACGTCCACTAATTTTTCCTCCTCTCCCCGCAATGGTCCCCCACCGTCGATTTTTCGTTCAAAGATCAATAGCTATCTGCGAGTCCTGCTTCCTTAGCGCCCTATTCCAATATCACACTGACAGGCACTAGATCCTTCCTCGCCCTTGACCTTGGGCTGTGGCCCAAGGCTTACCCTTCTGGAGCTTCGAAACTTTGGAACCTGTAGCCAGGACCAGATCAACGGTCCTCGTCCTCATTCACGATCAACGATCGAGATCCACTTCGGGACTCCGCGCTTCAAGAGTTCGACACTTTCGACCTCTGCTCTCCCCCGGAGTACTCTGTACTCGAAGTTCTAGATCAAGTGCCACATGTCCACCTCAAATCAATGGCTCTAGTCCCATTCGGGACTTCGGCCTTCAGAAGTCTCAACTTTCCCTGCTTGCTTCCTCCTGGAACGCTTCCACCCGAAGTTCATGATCTTTCGACGTGTGTCCTCCTATAGATCGATGGCTCTGAATTGCTTCGTCTCTTTGGGATTCGGGAGTTTCAAACTCTTTGCCTTCACTTTCTCCTGGGGTGCTTTCACCCAAAGTCGACGATCCATCGACGCTTGTCTCTCATAGATCAATAGTTGTGAATCGCTTCGGCTCTTTGGGCTTCAAGATTTTCAAACTCTCCACCTTCACTTTCTCTCGGAGTGTCGATCCTCCAAACCGCTGCGAGATCTACTATCGCGTGTCTTCTGGGATCAACAATTGATATGTACTCCAGCCTTCGGGCCTTCAGGAGTTCTTGACCCAACGCAAACTGTCACATCTTTTTCCTCTGGAGTGCCTAGTCTTCGGACTGCACTATTTGTCGCCATGTGGTGAAATACTAGAAGTGGACATGTGGCCCAATCAGGCGGGTGACACATGTCACATTATAACTGAAATTTCAATCCTCCATAGGTTTAAAACTCACTGACATGTGGCACACATCCCATGTGTCCACGTCGCCCCAGGTGACGTCCATGAGCCACATCACTTCATAATTTTGGGCTTTGGAAGATTTTACGCTTGCACTCCTCGAGTCTCCCAAACTCTGAATTTTTGAACTGCTTAACCTTCCAGGGTCCACATCACCTCCAGGTGACATAATCATGCCCCACCACTTCAACTCTTCAGGATTCAGAACTTCGGGCTTCGAGAGTTTCCATACTAGCACACTCTAATTCTCCTGAACTCCGAATTCCCGAACTAGCCAATCTGTCGACGTGTATCTCCCTTATCAGACGGTCTGTCTTAACTCCGTACTTTGGGTAGTTCTTGCCCAAGTGATTCACTCTGCAAAACCTTCCGGACTACTAAGTCTCCAAAATGAGAGATATGGCATTGCATGTCCTTGTCAATGGACGATCCAGATGAACTCCGGGCTTTGGGCTTCGAGATTTCTGGCTTTTTGCATCCATCTTTCTTTTGAAGTGGTTATCCGCCAGAGTGCAGGATCTCCTACCATGTTTCCATTTCGATCAACGGTCTGGATATACTTTAGCTCTTCGGAGCTTCGGGCTTCATGAATCCTTTACTCACTTAGCTTCTTCTTTCTTTCTCCCGGAGTACGAGATCGCCTGACACGTGTCCTCTTCTTGAAGATCAACGACCATGAGTGATTGCAGAGACTCAACTCACTCACTCTCCTTTCCGATCTCCGCAAAGCAAAGATGCTCGTCTGTAGTGGGATCAATATCTATCATTGATTTGGTGATCTAAAAAGATCAACGATCCTAAGCGATTACGTGCTCACAACTTGCTCGCGCTTTTATTTCCTTCCCGATCCTCACAATGCCTCCCCACCGTCGATTTCTCTCTAATGAGATCTAACGGTTTTGACTTAACCTTTGCTTCGCTTTCATCAGATGACCCTTGTTCACCTTCCCTCCAATCCAATGATCTTGGATCTCTCTTGATCCCACAGTGGTGATCGCTCCCGAATTCGAAAGGGACGGTCACGATCCTTCGAACCCTTACAAAGGATCTTTGACGTTCTAGCTCGTGCGTAGATTCTATAACGCTATTCCTCCTGAGCTTTTCAACTTCATGGTCAAAATTTGATCTCAACCACGAGACTCTGACCAACAGACCTGACCCATATCGACCCAGTGTTTCAATCAGAATCTATGATACCAATCTGTAACACAGCCCGCCACCCACAGGCCAGGGTACTCTACCTTCAAGCCCACCCTTGGAATTATTTCTCTTACCGATACCTTTTTAAATTAATAAGGACACATGAAAGAAAATATCTAACGACATGCACAATAATAACCAACAAGCATGTATATTATAAAGATTCAATTAAACGATAAATAAATACACAACGAAATACTTTCATATATAGATAAATAATACCATAACAGAGATCACTTATCTTTATAAAAGAAGACACCAACTGGCTACAGACCAAGGACGTTCCACCCAAACATAGACACTACTTATCCAGATATCAACAGTAGTGTCACCTCCGAGTGAGGGCTATGAATCCACAAGGACGGTTCCAGAGTGTTACTTGGCTTCTCGAGCCAGTTAGCACTCAAGCTCTCACAAGATTTCCCAGCACTCACAGCAATCGAAGTACCCAACTCTCTTCTACCCAGCTTGCACCACCCAAGAGAATGGACCTCACCCTTCTCTGCCACATAGTTCCTCAGGTAGTCCTTCTCCTTCCAAGGCTCCAGCGCAATTGGTCCAGAATATCCATGCTTGAACTCTCAGGAATTGCAACTGTGAACAAAGTTGGACACCACCCAATGCATCTCAGACGTGCAGGCCTCAAGTCATGGTTGGATTACACTAGCGACCTCTACATCCAAGGATACCATGGATGCTCTTCAACAGTTCATTTTTTTTTCCCAAACCAAGACACAGATGAGGAAGATGAAGGGGTGACAAAAATGAATGGAGTGAGATCTCCACCCAAGGTAAGAAACAATGAACAATCAATGAATAAATGCGCGAGGGAAAGAATGGAATGAAAGAAGAAGTGAAGGAGTGAACAAGACAACCCCCCAATCAGACCAGGGACGTGTTTAAGTATTTTTGTGGGGAATCAAGAACCTCCTGGCCTCCCCCAAGAAGCTCACGTAATTGATCCACTCCTTTAGACAAAAGGGTAATTAAAAATAGGAAATGAACATTTATCCCCTCAATCCCCCTCTCTTGTGGAATCATAGCCCCCTATAACTCTAGTCCTTGTCCATCTTGCAACACACAATGTATTTATTATTAATAATGATCAAAACATTGCATTTCTTGGGCACACTGGCCTTTTAATAATTGTTTGGACACTCTAGCCTCTCAGCCTTGTAACAATACATTATTTAAAATGGGGTTTCAAAACCCGGGGTGTTACATCCCCATCGTTAGAACTTAGGATAAAATAATTATCCATACTTTATACTTTAAGGAATATTAATATTATATTTTATTTTTCGCTTAAGCTCCCTAACTTAGCCCTTATCCTTAACTTTTAGCCCCCTTTCCCTAACTAGTGGAGTTTAGTCCCCCATACTCTTTTACATGGTTGGTCTGCCGCAGTTATGTGTTTTTCATTAATATTTGCGTGTGATTACATTTATATTTACATTGTAGATATAATGTCTTTTCTGCATCCCGGTTCACCAACCTCAAAACACAACATGTACACAAAGGCTCTCTAGCCTCAAAATCGTACGCACTTAAGTTTCTTGTGCGCAGTATCCTGGAATGTGCATGCAAAATGATATCAAACAACTCGCCAGCTTAAGTACATTTTCATTTACACTTACAGTTGGGGTTCGTCCTAGGGGTATTACATTCCCCTCCCTCTTATTTATGCAATGTCCTCAGTGCAATATATATACACATATACAACCAAAATTTCAAAAATCCTTAAAAAGATGCGGGTATTCTGCCCGCATAGCATCCTCATGCTCCCAAGTTGGATCTTCGGGACTGTACCAGGTCCATTGGACCTTTTCTAGCTCTATGTCTTGATTCTGGAGCTGCTTGATCTTCCAGTCCAATATGCACACCGGATGCACTTGAAAGGCGTCATATTGCTCCACCTGGATCACATTCCAATCAATGACATGGTTGTATCAGGTATATACTTTTTGAACATTGATACATGAAATACACTATGAATAGACATTGATGCAGGAAAGGCAAGCATGTATTCTACATGCCCAATCCTCTCTAGGATTTCAAATGACCCACAATAACAAGCTGCCAACTTTGAACAATTTCCCAACTTTAGGGAACTTCTATTGGCCTTTACTTTCAAGAATACATGGTCACCCACTTTAAATTCCCTGTGAGTTCTGTCCTTATTAGCATAGCTTTTCTACCTATCTTGAGCAGCCTTTAAATCCTGTTTTATTTTCAACATTTTCTCTTCCATTTCCCTAACTAATTATGGCCCAACCACTACTCTATCTATTGGGTTGTCCCATCTTACCGGTGTGTTGCACCTTCTACCATAAAGTTCCTCAAATGGGCTCATCTTTAGAGATGCTTGGTACCCATTGTTATAAGAAAACTCTACTAAGTGTAGGTAGTCTTCCCATTTTGATGGTTTATCCATCACATACATTCTCAACATATCCTCAATCACTTGATTCACCCTCTTTGTTTGTCCATCTGATTATGGATGATAAGATGTGCTAAAATTCAAATTTGTTTCAAATCCATTAAATAATCCCTTCCAAAAATTTGATGTAAAATTTGGATATTTGTTAGACACAATTGTCTTGGGTATACCATGTAATCGAGCAATTTCTCTCATATAAATATCCGCAATGTTGGTTGCAATTTCTCTCATATAAATATCCGCAATGTTGGTTGCCTTGGGCAACTTTAGTAAGCTTATCCACCACTACCATGATAGAATCATGCTTCTTGTTTGTTATGGGAAATTTGGTGATGAAATCCATTGTTACAACTTCCCATTTCCACTCAAGAATGGATAATGGCTGTAGAAAACCAGCTGGGTATCTATGCTCAACCTTGACCTTTTGACACTCAAAACATTTGGCAATAAAATCAAGAACTTCTTTCTTCATGCTTGGCCAATAATTTTGGCTCTTGACAACTGCAATAGTTTTCTAATGACCTGGGTGCCCAACATAAGGTACATTATTCATTTCTCTCAATATCATATTTTTCAATTCCTGGGAATTTGGTACATAAATTATGCCCTTGTACATGANCCTCAAATGGGCTCATCTTTAGAGATGCTTGGTACCCATTGTTATAAGAAAACTCTACTAAGTGTAGGTAGTCTTCCCATTTTGATGGTTTATCCATCACATACATTCTCAACATATCCTCAATCACTTGATTCACCCTCTTTGTTTGTCCATCTGATTATGGATGATAAGATGTGCTAAAATTCAAATTTGTTTCAAATCCATTAAATAATCCCTTCCAAAAATTTGATGTAAAATTTGGATATTTGTTAGACACAATTGTCTTGGGTATACCATGTAATCGAGCAATTTCTCTCATATAAATATCCGCAATGTTGGTTGCAATTTCTCTCATATAAATATCCGCAATGTTGGTTGCCTTGGGCAACTTTAGTAAGCTTATCCACCACTACCATGATAGAATCATGCTTCTTGTTTGTTATGGGAAATTTGGTGATGAAATCCATTGTTACAACTTCCCATTTCCACTCAAGAATGGATAATGGCTGTAGAAAACCAGCTGGGTATCTATGCTCAACCTTGACCTTTTGACACTCAAAACATTTGGCAATAAAATCAAGAACTTCTTTCTTCATGCTTGGCCAATAATTTTGGCTCTTGACAACTGCAATAGTTTTCTAATGACCTGGGTGCCCAACATAAGGTACATTATTCATTTCTCTCAATATCATATTTTTCAATTCCTGGGAATTTGGTACATAAATTATGCCCTTGTACATGAAAATTTCATCATTTTCTAGCTTATATTCTTCAATTTTCCACTGCAAAATACCTTGATTTAATTTTTTTATTATTTCCATGTATCGCAATTTTGATTTTGCAGCCTCTAAGATTTTGTCTTTCAAATATGATTGATACATGCTTATGGTTGTAGCATGCAACTCATGCACCCTTCTGGTAAGTGCATCAACCACCTTGTTCTCTTTCCCTTTGATATGTTTTATATCAAATTCATATTCACTGAGAAATTCTAACCACCTGCTTTGCCTGACATTTAGAGTTGGTTGTCCAAATAAATATTTCAGACCACTATGGTCTGTCCTCAATTTGAATCTTTTCCCCATGAGGTAGTGCCTCCACATATTCAAGGCATGCACTATGCCTGCCAACTCCAAATCATGAGTAGCATAGTTCTTTTCATGCTCCTTCAACTTTCTTGATTCATAGCATACAACATACGTGATCAGGGGATCAAATTTTACTCAAAAATTCAAAGTGCTCAAAATCGCTTCAAATCGAATGAGAGCGTAGGCCTCGTCGTTGCGAACCCAACACAACTCGTTTGGGTTCAAACGAACGTTAGGAGCGAGAGATATCGCGTTCTGTTCAAAATGGCAAACAGGCAAAAAAAAGGATGTTGATTGTACAGTCCGTACGGACGATGACATGGCAGGACATACGGATGACGTGGAAGGCCATACGCTGACGTGGCAGACAGTTATTGGACATTTGGCATGTGACGTGGTTTGTTGGCAGCGAATGGGATGGTGACACGTGGCCCAATGAAAGGCCGCCACGTGTCACCTATTTGTTGGTTAAAATCTTTGCACTCAGCAAGAGTCGACCCTGTGACCTCCGGGGTAGGGTAAAGCTTTGGGAAAGGCCGCCCAACCGGCGCACCCACACATGTTCCTTGTTATATATATGCATTTCTTGTATTTAACATTGTTTAAATGTATGTTTGGGCGTGGACCGGGTCGGGGCTAAGCCCCGGCCCGTGGTCATATGTTGTATTGTATGCGACCGGAGCTACGACGGTTAGACCCACCATAACTATGTTATAACCATTTGAATAATGTGCGGTTTGGTATGCCATGTGACCAACATATATATGCATGCGGGTTTAATGTTATGGTTATCAAACGGTTTTTAAAACATAAGCCCTGTTGTATAGCGCGCGGTCATGTGACAACCATGTGCCCACGAGCCTTGGTAGTTAGGGCCGACGCGTAACTGTTCGACAGTTTGGACAGGTTGTGCGGTTGCGCTAGGTGCCAAGTTTTTATGCTTTAAATTGCGTGTGGGCTAGGTTGAGCCAAGAGAGGTGTGTTTTGTAGATGCAGAGACATCAAGCTTGAAGGGGAGACTTCCAGGAAGCCTATCTACTTCATTTTTTGGCCAAACGAAGTGCCGAAAAAGCCCAGCTAGGGGTTTTTGGACGTTTTGAAGCCATTGGAGCAGTCTATTTGGAATTTTGAGCATTGTAAAGCACATTTTTTAGCACTTTGAGCAAATAATACAAATGATCCATTGGAAGTTGGACCAGGAGATGTAGCCCAAGAGAGGGATGAACTCCTTTATCATTTGTTGTGTTATGTGTTTTCTGTTCATTGATTATGCTGCTGTTTATATGCATCTTGAATGAGTAAATCCTATTAAATTTGTGTTGCAAAGTTGATCCATTTTCTTTTAACACATAAATTTAACTTGCAAATATTTTCAAGAAATACAAGTCTTCTTCATTTTTAGATCAAGTTGGTATCGGAGCATAGGATTTTGAAGATTTGATTATTTGAAAGTGTTTTGTTTTCTGATGCTCACAAGGTTGAAACTCACAAGAGGAGAAGGTCAACTTGTAGAGCCAAGTTCTCATCCTTCAAGGAGAAAACATATACCATCACCGCAAGTTTCAAGGAGGCATTCACCAAGTATGGCTCAT
>SNQJ01S0195820.1:0-17475 GCA_010110895.2 Picea sitchensis
CGCTGAGTTGGACAGGTTTGGAGGATCTCCAATACATACATGGTTGCAGGAGACTGAGCTAAGTCGTCGACCAGACTGTAGTTATGGGATGCCCTAACATGAGGGTTATGTACGTTTCGTCGTAACGAAATTCGAGGTATATGAGGAGTTGGTTCAATGTTAGGGTGTGGAATAATCAATGGTGCTCCGACTGTATCTGGAGCCATTCCGAGGTTGTTGGGGTAGATTCAGGGGGAAAACTGTACTGACGACCGTGTGTTTGCATAAGAATTTCTTCTTCGCTGGTAAGGAGGATGTTGCGATCAACCAAATTTCCAGGTGGAATAGGACCTAGGTTTTGATACTACCCCATTTGGGGTGGAGAAGGGTGTACCTCCTATTGGGTATTCATCACACCTTGGTGTGGAATAGGGTTTTGAAAAATGGTCGGAGGTGGCTATTGCAAGTACTGTTGTGGAGCCTGCTGAGGGGCAGGCAACACTGAAGGATGTTGCACGTTCATGGATTCTTTCAACCGTTTGAAGTCGACAATTTGGGGGCAATGGTGAGTATAATGTCCATACTCACCACAAAGAGCATAGGGGAATTTTGTCTTGAGATTTTTGTTTTTCTTCCTTGGTCGTTTGTTGTTGTTGTCCCATTGGGGGTTTTGGTTTCCCCCGGTGGGATGGTTTTGTTGGGGGTTATTTCCTCTTGGTCCCTGGTTATTATTGTTTCAGTTTTTCCCTTTCTTCTTGGAATTATTCGACTGATGGACTGGATTTTCTGTATTCAACTGTTCAAAATCCTGAAGCTGTTGAATGGGAGAGGGCTGAACAAAATTAACGTCGACATGTGGGTGTCCTTGTGGAGGAGCAACCGACTATGGAGGACTAGGAAATGGAAAATATGGATTGGTTTGGGGAGTTGATCCATATGGCGTATAGGAAGTTGAAGTACCTACACAACTATTATGGTGACATGTAGGGGTTGGGGGTAGACTTGCACTTGACTGAGGGACGAGATGCATTTGGCGTACCCATGGGGGTCCCCCCAACGAGTAAGGAGGCACACTAAGATATGACTGTTGGTAAGTGGGGGGAGGGTAATAACATGGTCCTCCATATGTTTGCAGATACTAAAGTGCACCATAAATAGGTGACGGTTGGCTGTAAGGGTTGTGGTGCTTCATGAAACCAATCAACCCATCTGTAATGTGGGACATCCCAGGTTTGTCCTGACCAAATGGTATGGGTTTGGGTGCATTAGGTAACACTGTGTATAAGTAACCCGATTGAGCATAAATGAGGTCAAACTGTTGGGCCTTGTTGACGGCTTCCTCTTCTAACTGAGGAAAAGTGGATGTGACATCATTGGGGATAATAGAGACGAGTGATTTGAAAAACCAATCAAGACGTTGCTCTTTGGTGGTTTCTGATTTATACAAACTACGACGACGACGCCATTCATGGATATTATCGACTATATGGATAGCAGTAGTTTGTTTGAACTCTGAGAGAAGTTCGAAGCCGATATCATGACGAACTGATAGTTGGAAAAAGGAGAAAAAGGCCTTGGCCAATGATTCAAAGGTCACATGGGACCCTGATTTTTCATCCACATACCATTTGGCTGAGGAACACGTGAGAATTCGTTGAAACAACCTTCAGCAGATGGAATCATCCTTGATACTATTTGAAGAGCACCATAAGTGGAAGGTTATAACATGGTTGGCGGGACCATCCCCTGTTTTTCCTTCAAACTTTGGAATATCTGAAGGTAGTTTGGTAGGCATATTGGGCCAAGTGGGATCATTCATGAGTTTGGTTAAATTAGGAATGTTAAGGGATGCCAAGTATGGAATATGGAGATTTGGCGGAGGATTAGTTCCAACCATCGTGTGAGCAGGTGGTGGACATGTCCTTTGAGAGAGATTTGGTGGGGTTGTACTTCTCCCTTGCGAAGAAGTTTTCGCTCCGCTTTTTTGTGAAGGAGAAATAGTGGATGGATGGCCTTGGGAATTGGACCCAAGCAAAGTGGTACCAAGTAAAGCTGATCCCAAAATAGTATCACTCACGGGGGTGTGAGATGGTTGAGCTGGTGATTTGGCAAGACTAGGAACTCCTCCTAGAATAGGAGGAAGATTCTGCAAGCGTCCGGAACGACGGGGATTTTGTGGCTCCCCTATGGTTTTCGACTAGAAAAGTGAATGTGTGCAAATGGTGACAAGAGAGCAATAAATGAAAAATAGCTTTGTATAATTTGGACCTTCACAAGATAGTGTAACTCACAATTGCATGTAATCAAATGAGCATCATACATAAATCAACTATAAATAAGAAAACATGTGGATAGGTGGATTTTGTCTGCGTGGGGGATCAAAATAAAAACAAATGCTTGTGTCCTAAAAGACGTATTGTCCTTCCTCTCAAATAACACTGGGCCTTCCAAAAACACTCAATAGTGGGGTTTGAAGCCACCGGAAGAGGAACTAGTGAAGGTTTAAATAATCAATTATAATGAGGGGTAGAGGATGCATATCCCGAAAGAGCTGGTGATATTTCCCAATAGCCACACAAAATCTGATCAAGGTGTGATTGCAGCCCACAATTGCCACTTGGGTAGATGTCCTAAATTTTGGTCACTAGGTACCTCGGTCAAAGTGAGTCATTTAGATTTTCGGCCTCATAAATGGGTCACGAGCTGGATGCCCTTCCAAGAGTTGGGTGACTCAAGGAGGGATGCACAGAACAACCATACCTTGGCCTTCAACCCTTCATGGGTATCTTCATGGCTTATGGTGTAGGAACACTTGACTTGGAGGATTTGAAAGTTCCTTATTTCTCAACTTGTATTGTTTGAAAATGTGAGAACCAAATAATGAGGGGTTATTTAGATGCCTACCTCCGAGATCCTACTTAGACTAAAAAATTTCTTTTGGAACCTCCTTTGGAGGAAAAATTAGTGAGTTTTTAGAAAAAATTTAGATGTGGTGGGCTAAGAGATTGGGGGTGTGAACCAATCTCGTTTGATTTAAATGGGCGTGGATAATTTCCAAAGAAGTAGTGGCACGTTTCAGAATTCCTTTGGAGAAAACCTACTTCAACCTCCACTATTTGAAATGGAAATTATGTGTGTGGGGAGTGACTTTGTGTGTGAGCAAGTGAAAAAAAGTGTACCAAGATTTTAATAAGTTAAGTGTGAGATTGCAACATGTGGAATTCCTGTGGTCCTTACAAATTTTCTTTACCTAGCTTACTACGTGTCAATGGTACAACCTTGCGCAATTTTAAAAGCCCTAAACAACTAGCAATGTGGACAGATGGGTCCTTTAGAAATCCTTTAAAATCCCTACATGTTGTTTATACTAAGAAAGATTTGAAATTATCCTAGATTGAAAGCATGTCGACATGTATGTGCCTGTTACTTTGATCTTTAAACTTCCCTAGATTGTGATGTAATCTAAGAAAGAAATTTTAAGAAACTATTCTAAGTTTGCAACATGTGGGCATGTATGGGCCCTTACAACACTTTAAGATGATTCCAAAAAAACTAAGAGGAACCCTAGGGGGGATTTGTCCTCTCCTAAAGATTTTTGTTAAGGGAGATGAAATGTCCCTTTAACCACCTTTCTGATTCTCAATATCACCCTAGGGTGTGAGAGAAGAGCATACTCAAGGGTCAAAGTTAACTTCTAGTCCCAATGTAAGTGATTTATGTATGAAAACAACAATCTCAACTTTTTACAAGCCAAATAAGCCATCCATGTGGTAACCAAAGCAAAAAAGGAGAATATTGGTTCTTTTTACCCCCTAAGTGCCTATGTTAGCTAACCTTTCATATTGGAAAGAACTTTAAGTGGAGTGTAGTTGTCTTACAAAGTGCATGAAAAAAAGGAGAATATTGGTCTTTTACTCCTTTGTGCTTATGTTAGCTAACCTTTGTTATGGTAAAGGACTCTAAGTGGAGTTTAGTTGTCTTACAAAGTGCATGAAACAAAAAATTTGAAGGCCAAGGTCTTTCAAATCATCATAAAACTCTTTACACCTTTGAAAAAACTAGGAGATATACAGTTACAACTCCTCGATGTGTACAAGGTGCACAATGCATAGTAAAGAAGTCCTGTGGCTGAAATGCATGCTGCCCATAAGGTGGAAAATCCGTGCACTTCTTGTCATGCATCGGGGGAGAAATTTCCAAGTGAAATACTCCTTCCTTAACCTTCACACTTTGACTTTAAGTAAAAGTTGGGCTAGGCCTGGTTTTGATACCGGGTAAGACAAACCAATAAAAATGAAGTGCTCTCTAAGCTCAAATAGGTGGAATTTGATATCGATCCCTAATATATCGCCAATATGTTGTGTTTCTTTTATTACTTGGGTGAGAAAAACAACAACACTTGCATGCTTAGATGAGCCTACTAGACAAGACAAAAGTTTGTGGGTGGGTTAAACAAGCCAAACACATGTATATACAAAGAAATAAACTAAAACAACTAAGAAATAAAATGTTAGAGAAGCATGAGGAAATGTAGAAATCACCGAAAATCAACCAATGACAAATATAATGCTACCAATGGATTAATAGATTAGTAGGAAAAACATCGTAGAGAAAAATAGGGACTTATGAGTCCCTCTTCCTCCTTGGGAAGGATCTTTATTTCCCTAATTGAGAGCTCTTTTCTTTACAATGGAATAAATGGAAATGGTGAAGAACAACAATTCATATTCCCATCAAGAGGTGGAGTGGAATGGCTCTATTGCAATGAAAAAGTTTTGAAGGCTCCAGTAAGAAAAGAGGATTCCCAAGGATGAATTCTTGTAGCATAACAATATTATGAAGATATTCGTTTCTTAGTGCACCCATGGTCTTTTATTCTCTATATAATCTATACATGAAAATTGTAATTGGTTCAGTGAACAAGGGGCCCTTTAGGGCACCTCTAGGTCCTGACTAACCCCCCATTCGGATTTTCTCATATATGAGGGTCAAATCGTTGGGGGTTAGTCCATAAGTGGTTGAGGGGTCGACAGATCCATAAATGAACTGGGCTCATAGAAGTGTGGCTTTTCTCAGACAAATTCAATGCATTTGGTGCATTGCATGTTGAGGGATTTGAGCTGGTCTACACGCATCTGCATTAATCAGGCACATGAAGTTTCCTCGGTGAATTTTACCTATGTCAATTTTGACCCAATTGTATAGTTTTGCCTTTGAATGCATTTCAATGTTATAAGTGGACTAATTTCTGCTGGCATTGATGTCTTTCTTAAACCATTGTGTGCAATATTGCATTTATTTTCAGTGATAACATGGGGGATGCAGTAAAATCAACATTGGGCAGAGTGAGCAACAATTTATCTTGGAAAAATAGAAGAAATTCATATATGGGGAGAATAGATCACTACATTCAATTCTTGGTGCATGAACAACAAGGAGGGGGTAGGGAAAAAAAGAGTACTAGGATCTAGACCAAGGCTTCAAAATTCGGAGTACCCCCGGAGTGTTATGGAGCCAGATTGTATGAACTAGGGTTGTCAGGCCTAAAGAGGAAATCCTCATGTGAGTTGCACCCCAGAATAGTCAAGTGTTGTTTTTTTTTTCTATGGTAGTTTTCTTTGGGAGCCAGTTCCCTGAGTCTTGCAGCAGAGATTCCCGTCACTTGTGCTATAAGGCCCCTGGTAAATAAAATGGGATGATCGGATGGATTGGAGAGAGTAGTGAGCAAGTACATTACTTGAGAGTTTGGAAACTACTTCAAGAGGGGAAGAGAGATGAGGAAATTCGAGATAGCCATAGGAGAATACTTAGTGGGCTGTGGGATTTTAGACGTAAGTGGAGTGTGGGTGAGGCACCCCTTCTAGTATTGTGGATTCCAACCCTAAACTTGGGGGTGGCTTTCTATTGAAATTTAGAACAATAATTCTATGGTTATGGAACATCCTTCCCAAGTAGCTAGTTGCACAAATGTTTTAAAAGACAAATGTTTATCTATTTTTATGAGTTTCTTATGAATTTTGTGGTTGTGTTTTTTTAATTTTGTATGATAATGGTTTTATGTGTTGTTGTAGATATCATTTGACGCATTATGTTCATTTATAATGATACAGATTCATTTAATTATGGGTACCATAAATTAGTTGAATACGTGTTTAAATCATAGTTGGTAAAGCTTCATAGGAATCAATTACCGTAAGAAATTTCGAATTTATGTGTATCTTTCACAAGTAGTGTACCTCGATTAAGTTGGGGTACAAGGCATATGGTATTAGAGCCATAGGTTCAATACTGAGACTTCATGGGACACTTTTCAGCACACGGAAGCTGAAATTACATAAATGAAGATCATAGGATGCCTGTAACTTGCTTGAAAAAATGTTCCAGGAAAAACTTGGGAAATTTGCCTGCAATTTTGGGAGAATTGTATTCAGTGGGGTTAAAAATTCCAAAATTTAATCCCTTTGCTTAGACATTTTCAAAGCTCATAATCGACCGAATTTGGAAAATTTATAGAGCAACCATGGTAAGTTGAGGAAATTAAAAATCCCCAATTTTGGAGTGGAAGTCGGCGGGAATTTGTGCCCAAAACGCTAACTAGTAAATTAACATACATAGGTAATTATTGCTGTAGAAGCCAACTTGACGATACAAGGTCGTGAAATTGTCTCAGAACAAAATTAATTTATAGTTCCCATGTATAGTCTGCTAGGCGTGAAATTTAAAATTATGTTTTTTAAGAAAACAATCGAAAATATTGAAATTTCGAAAAATTTGGGTAATTTTGCATACCATGATGTGGAGGCCACATGGAATGACACGCTCGTAGGTGGATGTGGGCTCACAATCGGTAGTGGTCCATGGTGGTTTCCTGTGGCACATTCTATACAGACGTGGTGGTCCGCTAAGGACGCGGGAGCCTAAGGCGAGTACAGTGCGGTATAACCTGGACAAAGCCTAGGAGTGCATCGCACTGTGCTGAAGGGTTTTTCCCAGGACCTTATATGATGCGATACCATTAAAATCATGCCACGTAGCAAGTGATTTTGGAATGTTGCGCCAGGGGAGAGGGTGGTGTTAACGCCCGTGCATGTTGGGGATGTGACAGGGCCTCTCCACTGTTGATCTCGCCTAATATCGACCATTGGATCCGAGAGTCGTGCAAGTTTGTGTGTCACATCGCGGAGGGGGTGTTAACCCTCGCGCATGTCGATGATGCAACATGGCCTCTCTGTCGTCGATCTCACCTAATATCCACCATTGGATTGTGGATGAATGCAAAAGTTTTCACGCCATAGTAGTGGGTGCAGGGATGGGAATTCACTGCATCCCCGCTGACTTAATAAGGGGAACCACGTGGACAATCTAGAAGACAATATGGGACCTATGTTCCATCCGGCAATAGGTGTGTGCCAGCTTTGGCATTCATCCGGTGGGGCCCGTAAAATATTAGTATTTTATTAATGTTTAAGGTTAGCATAAAGGGAAAAGAGGAGAGGTATGGGAATGAATATGATGAATGCCAACGGGGTAGGGAAAAACAAGCCAGGAGGGTGATATGGAATCACTTTAGGGTGCCACGCCGGATCCAAAATGCCACATCAACAACCACATCAACAACAACAGCAAAGTTGGCGGCAGGAAAAAATTGTCCTGGTTAGTTCAAAAAACTATGGGGCCATTTTTCTTATTTTGGACATAACTAGAACATATTAAGTTATGTGGAGATGAACCTTCAGGGTTTTTTCCGTAGTAAAGAGGGATACAAAAATGCTAGAGGGGCTAATGGCCAATTATGCTATGATTTTCAAAAAATACAAATTACCTGTTTTTGAAGATTAGAGTCAAACTTAGTGGGAGGAGCACAATTACTATTGAAAATTGTACAAAGTGTCAAAAAATCAGACATGAAAATATTGTGTGATGGGATTTGCCATATTCTAAGAAGTTTGGAGTGGAGGGTGCTAAAATAGGGAAACCCAATTATTACAAAACCACTTTTGGATATTTTGGGATTTTCTTAAAGGAGGAAAAGGGTCCCTTTAGATGGAAAAATATGGAATTTTTATTAAAATTAACACTTTGTATATCCACTGCCAAAAAAAAAAAAATGATTTAGTGAAGTTTCTTTCCATAAGTGCACAATTTGGGAGATAAACCGGCTTACCTAAAAATTTCAAGCAAGTCAGTAAGCAAGTGGAACACAAAGTTTTCATTTCCAGATTGCTGTAGTTTTTGAATAGAGTATGTTAGGATATTTTAAAACTTAGGAGTTAGTTGAGATCTACCTGGTCTAATGTGTCATTAGATAAAAGTGTGTTTCTTTTAGTAATGCATTAGTATGCATTTGTAAAAGGAAATCCGACGATCATGATATAAGCCCATGGCATAGAGTTATCTAAGGATTCATATTCTCCTCGACCTTAATGACCATTGATCCATGTCATAATTTGGATTGGTCCATGATATATATTTAAAGAGAATGGATGGTCATTTTCCAATGATTGATCAGAGAAAAATCTCAGAAAATCTCTCCTGTAATCTTTTCTTTTACTAATAGACTGCCCAAGTGTATCAGGTCATCGAGACATGGATGTTTCCCCCGTAGGGTTTTACCACCGCCAAAACATCACAGGTTGATATTTGATCCGGGTTGTGCGAGTGGTTACCGGGCTGTTCCACTGCTGGAATACCTGCGGTTGTCTAACATGATATAAGATCCCCGCTTTGAAGACCCACTCCTATTATAAATTGAGATTTCGTGGAAGCAGTTTCATCTCCGTTTTCTACCATTTTCATACATTTCTGGGATAATAGGACTGTTCCATTGCGTCCGGAGTATTCATTTCATTTAGGAACACTTTCTTTTTACTCAAAAAGGTTTCCATTTTCACAAGATACAACCATTTCGTACTTAGATTCGAGGTATAAACCTAACACGCTCTTTTAAATTTTTTGCAGAGTAATATTTCAGTTTTATATTTTTGTTTCCAGGTTGATACTCTTTTAGAAATGTGTATGCTCTTTTCCCCGGCCACTTCAGCATCTCGCTGGAAAATCAGGAACATATAGGAAAATGTGCATTTTTTCTGGTAAGCTAACCGAGATCTAAACTTTTGTTGTCATTGAGAAGCAAAATTTTTCTTGTGTGAAAAAGAGTATTTTTTAGCACGCTCTCCAAGACTATCTTCAACAACATACCCCTAACCTCTTGAAAAACAATACAATATGTTTTTTTTAGCCCATTTGGTTAAAATTTCCTTATTATTAAGTAAGAGGTCTTGAGTTTGTCTCTTTTGTTTTCATAAGTTTTTTGAAAAGTTCATGTCAGATGAGGGAAATGTATTTCTACTCAAGTATAAAAGTGAATCATAATAAGTAGCTTTGATATTTTAGAGTTATTTATCTTTGCATGCAGCTTTTTATTTTATAAAGTAACTTCATTGTAGAAATGATCCTAATTTATTTTTATAAAAGCAATATCATCATTTGGTCCTTTGCTACCGCTTTTATGTCTTTTTTCAAAAAGTAATAACTTTTACATCCAAAGTCCATTAATGTTGATTTTTGAACCGCTTCTAATTTTTTGGAGATATTCTATCTAGATCAATGAAAGAATGGGCTTTTAAATCCATATTATCTACATATTTAATATGGCTCTTCAAGTAATCTTTTTCTTTGTCGACACTCAATCCACTTCCCAATGGAACCTATATGGAGGATCGACATAGCGCAAAGGCTGGTACCCGGGGACATCTTTGGGAAAGTAAAAAGAACCCATTGATGCCGATAAGAAAGTCAAATGGGATAATAGGAATGCTTCAAACATCGACTAATCAGATTGCTCCATCTCTCTTGATTTATGGTTCCACCTTCAACAAATTGATAAAACCAAAGAAGCTTTGGAAAATATTGAATATGTGTTTGCAACTCAATATTATTCGAGAATAACAGTTAGAAAATCAAGTACCTAATTTAAGTCAAAGTGCTTTTTCTTGCATTGAAGACTATCCGTCTAAGTTTAAAACACACTTTCATAATTTTATGAAGAATGCAAGATAAAGATATAAGAAGATCGTTGCATCTATCTCTATTCTTTCTAATCTAGGTTGTGCATATTCCGTGTTTGTATCTTACCTTTTATGCCATGCAAGAGGCTCTAGGGACAACTTATAAAACCCACTCTTGAGAAATTTTTTGATGCTATGATTAGAGAGAAAGATAAGCTTGTACAACTTGGAGCAATCAACACTAAGAATCCCTCCAACAACTTCTGAAGGTCCATCAGAAAGATAAACCCAAGCATCCTAAGAAGCAACATCCTCGCTACAAAAACATGCAACATAAGGGTCCCAAAACCCACTT
The DNA here is from genome assembly GCA_010110895.2 of Picea sitchensis. NCBI lineage: Eukaryota > Viridiplantae > Streptophyta > Pinopsida > Pinales > Pinaceae > Picea > Picea sitchensis. The sequence goes on from SNQJ01S0195820.1 coordinate 10,342, forward strand.
TAAAAATTCCATTCCTAATGGCGACAAATGAGCAAATATGCATTCATGACAGAGTCCAAATGTCTCAAGAAGATGGTAGCTTTAGAGGCAATGAGAAAGAAGCACAACATCAATATTGATTCTCTTCTTCTTCCTCGGAAATGCACTTTCTACTTTTGGCTTCCTTCAATGAAACTTCTACTACTCTTCCTGATGAGTGATTTATTGATTTTGAAACATCTTATCATATGGATAAGGATAGAGACATATTTCCTACTCTAAACGAATGTAACACAAAGCATAACATTTGTTGATGATAGATCTCTTAATGTTAAAGGATTTGGAACAATTCATAAGAAAATGGTCATTCTCCGGATGTACATTATATTCCAAGTCTTCTTCTTGTAACCCTTCTATCAAAAGATATCAACACTCCATTCAAAATGTAGGAAGGTAAAACCATAGAGTTTTCACCCCACCAAGTTGTAACCAAGGATCCAAAAAGATCCAGAGCATGTTCTGGTAACTAGGAATTGCCAGATGATATTACTAAAATTGTACAAGCTCTTGAAAACTTTGGTCATCATCTCTTCATAATTTTTTTGTTGCTCATAGCGATAATGACTTGAGCAAACTCTGGCATGAACGGTTTGGTCATCTAAACCATCACTCACCAATACTGCATCAACTATGTAATAAAAATATGGTGACTGGTCTTACTCTTGTTTCATGAAGAGATGGTTTGTGCTTATTTTGTTCTCTACAAACATCATCGGATAATTTTGACAAACGTTCTCTTGGTACGCCTAGGGCTCCCCTTTGTAACTTGTTCATAGTGATTTGTGTGGTCCATTTCTTCTCCTTCCTTTTCTGAATTATTTCTTAACTTTCTCATTGATGACTTTCAAGACGCATTCTTGGGTTTTACTTTAAAACTTGGTGAGAAAAGTTTTGACAAGTTCTTGGCCTATAAGGTTGTTGTAGAAAATATATTTGGACATCAAATTCAAATGTTTAGAACATATAATGGAGGCTAATATGTGAACAATAATTTTATGTTATTGTAATTACACAGGGCATCCAAATGCAAACATTAATCGCTCCATATACACTACAACAAAATGGTGTTGGTCAGAGAAAGTTGAAATAACACACATTAAAAGAAATGGATAATTGTATGATCCAACTAAGGGATTACGCCTCAGCATTGGGTAGAAGCTATCAAATGAAAATTACATAGTAAATCACACCTCCACAAAGGATCTTAAAATTATAACACTGGGCCAGTTTGGAATTAAAATTAAACTATATAAGCCACTGGTATCTGACAAGATAATACGGGCCTACATTCCCGATGAGAAAAGGAAAGCATTACAAATTCTAAAAGGAGAAGTGTATATTTGTTGGTTATTCTTAAGATGTCAAATGTTATAGACTCTTCAAACACATTGTAATGAAATTCATTATTAGAAGAGATGTTAATTTTGATGAAAATATCTTGGCCTGCAAGACTAATTTGTCATTTGTGCCTTCCTTGGCCTCACACCTAATCTCGACGCTTTGTGCCTTCTTCGCCCACTTGTTTTCATCTCTTCGTTTGTGCCTTTTTTTGGCCTGTGAGCCTAATTCATGTTTGTGCCTTCTTTGGCCCACAATCCTAATTCATCACTTGTGCCATCTTCAACGTTTGTTCCTTCTTCTATTCTGGTTTCTTCTTCAAATGATGAAAGAGAGGATGAAAAATCCATCTCCTCCGCTTTGCTCACCTTCCTCCGTGATGATCTCTTTGAATCGAATCCAACACCCGTGATCCAAATCCATCAAAGCTTCTGATGGGTCCTGCTCAACACGCGTGAAGCAAATTTGGCAGGATTTTTCGTGATCCTTCGGGATTAACGCGACACGCTCATATAGTTCTAGCGAGCCTCTTCTCTTTTGGCTCAAGTTTCAAAGAATCATGATCGAGATATCGGTAGAAGCTTCCAAGTCATCCATATTTGGATAAAATAATGAATGAAGAGTATTGTTCTCTAATGGAAAACGACATCTTGGGATCTTGTGCCTCTTCCAAAAAGGAAGAAAACTTTTCATATGTAAATGGGTCTACGTTAACTAAGTATGTACCAGATGGAAGTGTTGAAAGACACAAGGCTCCATTAGTTGCCAAAGGACTTTCCTAAATGGGTTGAATTGACTATACGAAACTCTTTTCCATCAGGTGAGCTGTACCGAATTCTATTTGCCTTGTTCTTTTTCCCTTTGCAGCCTCACATAAATGGAGGTCCATCCATGGATGTTAAATCCACCTTCTTGCATGGAGATTCTCAAGAAGAAATCTACATGAAAACCTTCCTTGATATGTCGATAATGACTTCATCTTGTCTTCACACCTTTAATAAATATATTTATGGTCTTAAGTAAGCTCCCTAAGCTTGATATGCCAAAATGGACAATTTCTTATTGTCACTTGATTCTCTAGATGCCATTCTGATCCTAATGTCTATACCAAGAAAGTAGGTGTCATCCTATTAATCCTTGGCTCCTATGTTGATGACCCTATCCAATGGTAGTGGCTCAAAATTTTTAAGCCATGTGAAAACCAGTTTTAAGAAGAATTTTGAAATGATCGACTTGGGATATTTGCGTTATTTCATTGGCCTCCAAGTTTTGAAACCAATGAAGAATTTTCTTTCCCAATCTAAGCATGCTTTTGACCTGATTCATCAATTTCACATGGATGATTATAAACAAAACCCTTCTCCCTTCCACCGTAGTGCCTTTAAACTTGTGAAGCAAAGAAATGCATACAGATTCTTAAGAAAATGTAAATTAATCAATGGCTCATAATGAGTACACAAGATTTTACCGGAACCCTCAACCCGGAAAACCTTTATTATTTTCATTATATCAATTTCACCCATTCGGCCATACAATATATACAATGTCTTTAGGCATTCCGTAGATACTAAAACCCTACTCCTTTAATCCGGGATTAATTTCGTAAACCAATTTACAAATCAGCTAAAAATAGCAAAATCCGCTAAAAATAGCAAAAACCGCAGTTGTCGTATCTGACGCACCCACACACACACACATGCAAAGAATATAACACATACCCAACACAGTCTAGAGGCAAGCTTAGTGCCACTTGTACTTCTCCCGAAGTTGATTCCACCTTGTAACGTTAGTTAGTTGGTAGCCTCTTATACTTGACTCATACCCGTCCCGATCTTCCTTTGTTGTTGGTCTTGCTACCCGGTATATGCAAACACTCCATGAAAGACTTTGGAAAGAAACTAAAAGGATACTTCACTATGTCCATGGTACAATTTAGTTCGGGATACATTACAGTTCAAGGGGGACTCCTTTATTGGTTGGTTTCACTGATTTATATTGGGCCGACGACCCTGATGATCGAAAGTCTAGTGCAGGTTATGTTTTCAGACTTGGTTCAGTACCTGTCACTTGGGCCTATAAGAAACAACATGCTATCACAATTTCTTCAACAGAAGCAAAGTACCGAGTAATAGTAAATGCAAGTTAGGAAGCCTTATGGATTCGATAGATTCTTTCAGATTTTGGATTCTAGCAACAACATCTGACCAGCCTTTGGTGCGAAAATTAGAGTGCCATAAAGATCGCCAAAGATCCAGTTCAACATCATCACAACAAACACATCGAGCTACACATGCAATTCATCAGAAAGCTCATTCATGATCAAGTTATTGGAGTGCTCTTTTTGCCTATAGAAGATCAAGTTGCAGACATTTTCAAAAAGTCCCTTACAGAAGCAAAGTTTTCCAAATTTCGATCTATGTTAGGAGTTCATGAAGTTTTCATTAAGGGAGGATAGGCTCTAATGACTCCTTCCTTCTCCTATTTTATCACTATTTTAAATCCTTCAATCCTATCCCAAGTTGTTCTTAAGGGGGGATGTTAGGATATTTAGACACTTAGGAGTTAGTTAAGATCTACTTGGTTTAATGTGTCGTTAGGTAAAAGTGTGTTTATTTAGTATGCATTTGTAGTTAGGAAATCCGACAGTCACGATATGTTTCCGACATAGAGTGATCTGACGGTTCATATTCTCCTTGATCTTAATTACCATTGATCCATAACTTAACACCCGATTGGTCCATGATCTCTATTTAAAGATCATGGATGGTCATTTGCCGATGATCGATTGTGAGAAAATCTCTTGTAAAATCTCTCTGTAATATTTTTCTTTTGCATTAATAAACTGCTCCAAGTGGCCATGTTGGCTAGGGCCATGGATGTTTCCCCGTAGGGTTTTTACCACGTCAAAACATCAGTGTGTTGATCTTTGATCTGGTTGTGTGAGTGGTTACTAAAGGTGTTTGTCCTCTATTGGAATACCTATGTTGTCGAACAAAGTATTAGTTTGACAATATGAGAGTCATTATGAATTCCATGTCATCATTTTTATTTGTGTCCCAGAGAAGTTTCTTCGGTTCCTAACAATTTTACTTCTACAAGTGGCAGAAGTTGGTGTTTAGGATTAATTGCACCAGAATGAAAAGTGTACAAAAGGGGTAAATTCACAATATTGAGATGACTATAAATTTTTGCTTAGAGCTTAGAATTGAGAAAGAAAGAATTAGTTGGAAATATATTGGAGAGGAGAATCTAGATATCAACCCATAAAATTGATCTGGCCAATATATGTTACAATTAATGGAAAAGAAGATGACAGGTGGCATTAAAGAATAGTAAAATTTATGCATTCTTTTCTAGAATTGTGTATGTATATACATTTTTTTGTCTAACATAAATTTATTCATGAAGAGGAGTTCATAGGGATACATGTCAACATGGGAAATGTTGAGACAAAGTCTAATGGAAGACAAGACATGCAAGAGCTTGTAACTATGAAAAGCTTGTAGAGAGGAGTGCAAAGTTATAGGGAAGATAATGAAAAGATTATGAAAGCCCAGGAAGAGATAATTCAGAGTTTGAACATGCTACAGAGGCAAGCCAATAAATACTCTGACACAAAGAAAGTATCTAGTTCTATATAAGTGACAACATTCAGATCCCATAGCATAAGGGGTGAGCACGTGAATGACATGAAATCAAGGAGTATGAGCATATGCCATCATTCCCCAGAGTAATCCACTAGGAGAGATAATGCAAGTTCAAGGCCAAGAACTAGCTTGTGTGTCTCCTGTCAAGAGGCATAGGATAAGGTTTGGAAAACATCTTGCAATGTGAACTCAGGAAAATCAAGACACCAACTTTCAATGGGGAGCATAGGAAGGGAGAAGAGGTTCATGTCTAACTGTTGGAAATGAAGAAACATTTTCAAGTGCATGATTATCCCTCTAGGGTAGAAACAAATTATTCAACTTACCACTTGCAAGGAAAGACAACCATGTGGTGGGATCAACTTAAGCATTAAGAAAAACACCATGATGAGAGGAAGGTCTCATGGAGGCAGTTCAAAGGATATTTCCAAGAGAAATATTTGTCTGAGCATTACTATTGAAGAAAGATGAAATAGTTTTTTGAACTCAAGTTGGGAAGCATGACATTGTATGAGTATGAGAAAAGCTTCTTTGAGTTGTTGAAGTATGTAGGCTTCATAAATTATGAGAAGGTCAAAATACAATGGTTTCTGATTGGGTTACCTTCCTTCTACAGTAAAAAGATACAATATGATAACCCCTGAACGTTGGAGGAGACCATAATGAGAGAAAATACATGTCTTTATGAGCAAAGTAAAGGAATAGAAATCTTCCAAAAATCTTGGAATGAAAAGATGAAATGAAAAAGGGATCAAAGGAAGAAAGGTTCTAAGACACCCTTTTTCAAGAACAAATCACAAGCAAATTAGTAAGGAAAATCAACCCAAAACAAGCATAAGACAACATATTTGTTTGTGAAAAGGAAAAGGAAGCATCCTATATAATGTTAGGGATGTGAGGGAAATCACTTATATAGGGACTTCCCTCACAAAGGTGAAATAATGAGGATTCTCCAAAACACACTACTACATATGGGCGGAAAAATCGACGCTGTACTCTGATAGTACCGATAAAATCGACCGTATTGTCAGATTTTACTTGCATTTTTTGTATTTTTTTTTAAATCCTCGTTGTTTGTTGAATATCTAATGAAAGAGACTTGATTGTGGAATATTTGACGGTTGACCAGGTCAATGATCTATGTATCAACTTTTGATGAAGTCAATAGTTTTTTTCGTTAAACAACGTCTCTCTGGTCAACAACCGTCGGAAGTTCGACGAAAAAGTGATATATAATTTAAAAAGTTTGAAATATTAAAGATGTTCGACGTTGTTGCTATACTAGCAACGATTTGCAAAGGTTATAAGGGATATTCTTAGGTCATAATACATTTTTTTTTTTGTTAATTGCATTACAAATAGTTGAACTAATGAGTTTGATTTTTGAAGATAATCATCACTGAAAGTTTGGTAAGAAAAAATGTCACATAACATTCCTCCAGGAGGACAAAGAGATGTGAGATCTACAATATTGGAGGATTTGGGTGATCAAAAATTTTATTTCCCTTGTAAAAAATGCAGATGCTATAATAGAAGGAGACTTAATAAAAAAAACTAAAAAACATTGTAGAGAGTATGGACACCTTGAAGGCGGGCATGGATATCGTCCCTTGGTAATTTATTCATTATATGTCTTTATATTGCAAATTGTTTTTGTAAACATTTATATGTTAAATGTAGAAGAAAAATAATGTATTCTTTTTTCTTTATGGATATATTCTACGTACACAACAAATTGAGAGTAAGTTAAGAAGAGAAGAAGTAGACATAAGATGTAGATTTTAATTAAGGTTTAGGGTATGATTTAGTGGTTAAGGGGTTTAAGGTTTAGGGTTAAATGGTGTAAGTGGTTAATATTTTAGCGGTTTAAGGGTTAATAAGGCGAGATTAGGGCTCAATAGTTAAGGGGTTAGGGGTTAATAGGTTAGGGTTTAAGGTAGGTTTAGGTCATAGGGGATTTAGAGGTTAATGTGGTTTTAGGCAGTAGGGGTTAGATTTTTAAGGTTAGGGATTAATGGGTTAATATTTTAGGGGCTTAGGGGGTAAGGGGTTATTGGTTAAGGATTTAGGGTTGAAGGGTTTGGGGGTTATGGGTTAAAGGCTAAGTTGG
>SNQJ01S0195821.1:10607-25811 GCA_010110895.2 Picea sitchensis
TTAACAACATATCGATAGGCAGCACCGAGTGATGAGATGTCTAGAAAATCCATTTCAGTTTGGATGTATCTGTGTAGAGCCCCACGGTATTTCAGAACCAAATGTAGTTTGGAGTCTTTGATACCCATCTTGGTGCGCAATGTATGGAAGGTATTAGTGAACTCCAGAACTACTTGACCCCTCTCTTGCCGCAGTGTGGTCCATCTCATGTACTAGTCCTCATAGTTGCCAATAGGGTAATATTGTTCCTTTACCGCATCCACAAAAAAATCCCAAGTGGGATCGACCCCATATATTTCAGAGTCCTCTGTGCAACTCTGTTCCCAATAATTTTCCCACCAATATTTGACATGGGGAAGAGCTTTAAGGAGTGCGAAGGTGATCTTTTCTTTGTTGGAAAATTTGTGAACAAAAAAATAACCTTCTAGCAGATTTAACCATTTGTCTAGGGCTTTTGCATCTATCTGTCCTTCAAATACAGGAATATCAAAATTAACTTGTACCTTGAAAGGAGAGGTGCCTCCAAAGTGGCCACTTGATGAAGATGTGCCTGTTGCTATCGGCAAGCATTGAAGGATGTGGGAAAAATTCTCCATCATTTCATCCCTCTGTTGCGTGAGAATTTGCTCAAGCAACAGACTGATATGATCATCTGCTCTGTCGTTTTCCTTTTTTTCCGCCATTGAAGGTTTATTGGGTGTGCGAGAGCGATTTTCCTGAAGAGAGACAAGATCGAGACCCAACTTTCTATACTCAAACCTCGTCGGGGACATACACTGAAAAAAATGACTAAGAACAACATGCTCTTATACCACTGATCGAGATTATTTTCAACACGAAATGAAATCGGAGATATAATAAAGAAATGCACAGAGATATCATAGATATTCAATAATATAATATCATAGATGCAACCATAAACATAGTTATACAATAATTCACGATTTCTATTAATGAAATAAATGTACAAAGACTGTAAAATACGGAGTGAAAGACTCACTAGAATGGTGGCAACTTATCTCTAAGAAGAGATGTGACGGCTACTCACATTCGCAAGAATATGATTACAATGAGGCGATGAAGGACTTTTTTTACAATAAGAAGGAATTCCAAAAACCCTAGACATCCAAAAACCTAACCCTAGGGGATGAAGCGCCAAAAGTCATGTGGGCCCCGTTTGGGTAAGTTAGTACATTAACTTCCCGGGGTCGTAACTTTTGCATACGATCTCTGTTTTAGGCATATGATATCTCGTTGGAAAGGTATCGTCGAGGAAATTCATTTTGGGGGATCAATCATACCTTCATATATATTTGAGAACCTCAATCTTGAAAAACCTTCATTTAAGCCCTCAAAATGACCCCGGAAATTAAAACCTGCTAAAAATAGTAAATTGTCAAAATTGTTAGAAAACAATTTTGAGCCAGTCGGAAAAGGTGAGTGGCCACTGAGATCCAGTTGGATCAATCCTCCCTCCTTATGAAGCAATGGCCTCCATTTCATTGAGTTCCCGGGGGAGAGGGAAAAATATTTGTTGGATCTGCATCTTGGTGAGCTGTTTGTATTGTTGGAGACGTCACACTGCTTAGTTTGTGGAAGTCTGTCATGAACCTGTTGAAGCTGAGGTTGTTCAACAAGTTGAGCTACATGAGAGGAAGGTGTGCAAAAGGAATCTTTGTGCTTTGCTGCAACCTTGTCGACTTGCTTATGTTGGATAGAAGGTGCAGGGGGCGAGGCTGTAGTGGTTGTAGTGTCCGTATGTTCCCCTTTTGAACATATTGTGAAGAAGCTGAATTTTGCAGTATGAGATACTACCTTGCGACACTTTTTAGGTGGAACAATAGTTGGAACTACTTCTGGTATTCTGTAGAGATGACCCCCCAAAGTAACAATGACACTACGGGGTCGAGTCTTATAAACAACATGGCGTCTCCACATATATGGTTGGCCCAAGAGAACATCACAGACATCCAGTGGGGAAACATCACATAATACCTCATCCTTGAAGGGTTGGATGTTGTATGACAATCGACACTGTTGGCTGACACATATATCTCGTCCTTGCCGAAGCCACCCGATGTTGTATGGCTGCGGGTGTGGTGTTGTCGACAATCCCAATTGTTTGATGACCTCTGTTGAGATGAGGTTTTTTTGGCTTCCACTATCCACAATAAAATGCAGTGGGGTCCCCTTCACCCACATTTGTGAATGAAAAAGGCGCTCCCCCTCTTCAGGATCTGTTGGTTCTTTTAGTTGAATTGTTACGGCCGCGACAATAGCAGTGGGGTTTGCGTCAATGATCTGTCATTTACCAACATTTTCAGAATCATATTATGAATCAGGGTTCAACTCCTTGTCTTTGATCTCGGCCACCGATGACTATTTTGAGTGACATTCATCAGTGTTGTGCCAGGGGCTTTTGTGGAAATCGCACCATTTTTCGGTGTCATTCTTTGTCTTCCCATGACCCTTCTTTTCATGTGACTTGGACTGGTTTTCGGGAGACTGTTTGTTAGGGACGTCTTTGTCATACTTTGGTTGTTGCGGATCTGCAAAACCAAAATCTTGTTTGTTCTGGTGCTTAAATTTCTGCTCGATTTTAACAGCATATCGATAGGCAACACCGAGTGATAAGATGCCCAGAAAATCCATTTCAGTTTGGATGTATCTGTGTAGAGCCCCACGGTATTTCATAACCAAATTTCGTTTGAAGTCTTTGATACCTAGCTTGGTGCGTAAGGTATGGAAGGTATTAGTGAACTCCATAACTTCTTGCCCCCTCTCTTGCCATAATGTGGTCCATCTCATGTACTGGTCCTCATAGTTTCCAATAGGGTAATATTGTTCCTTTACCGCATCCATAAAATATCCCAAGTAGGATTGGCCCCATATTTTCTAGACTCCTATGTGGAACTCTACTCCCAATAATTTTCCCACCGACGTTTGACATGGGGGAGAGCTTTAAGGAGTGCGAAGGTGATCTTTTCTTTGTTGGAAAATTTGTGAACATAGAAATAACCTTCTAGCAGATTTAACCATTTGTCTAGGGCTTCTGCATCTATCTGTCCTTCAAATACAGGAATATCAAAATTAACTTGTACCTTGAAAGGTGAGGTGCCTCCAAAGTGGCCTCTTGATGAATATGCACTTGTTGCTATCGGCATGTGTTGAAGGATGTGGGAAAAATTCTCCATCATTTCGTCTCTCTGTTGCGTGAGAGCTTGCTCAAGCAACAGACTAATAAGATCGTCTGCTCCGTCATTTTTCTTTTCTTCCACCATTGAGGGTTTCTTGGGTGTGCGAGAGTGATTTTCCTCAAGAGAGACAAGCTCGAGACACAACTTGCTATACTCAGACCTCGTCGGGGACATGCAATGAAAAAAATGACCAAGAACAACGTGCTCTGATACAACTGATCCGAATTATTTTCGGCACGAAATGAGATCGGAGATATAATAAAGAAATGCACAGAGCTATCACAAATATTCAATAATATAATATAAATATATCAGAGATTCAACCATAAACACAGATATACAGTAATACACGATTTCTATTAATGAAATAAATGTACAGAGACTGTAAAATAGAGAGTGAAAGACTCACTAGAATGGTGGCAGCTTATCTCTGAGAAGAGATGTGACGACTACTCGCATTCGCAAGAAGATGATTACAATGAGGCTATGAAGACCTTTTTTAACAATAAGAAGGAATTCCAAAAACCCTAGACATCCAAAAACCTAACCATAGGAGATGAAGCGCCAAAAGTCATGTGAGCCCCTTTTGGGTAAGTTAGTACATCAACTTCCCGGGGTCGTAACTTTTGCATACGATCTCCGTTTTAGGCGTATGATAGCTCGTTGGAAAGGTATCGTCGAGGAGATTCATTTTGGGGGTTCAATCATGCCTTCGAATATCATTGAGAACCTCTATCTAAAAAAACCTTCATTTAAGCCCTCCAAATGGCCCTGGAAGTTAAAACCTGCTAAAAATAATAAATTGTCAAAATTGCCAAAAAATGGTTTTGAGCCAGTCGAAAAAGGTGGGTGGCCATCGAGATCCACCTAGATCAGGATCCCAGGACCGGGTTCGAGGATTATTCACCGATCTCGTTTTGTAAGTGAAATTATGAGATTAATATAAAGATGTACTTTTGTCGTCCTGCCATATGATGTGTTTTATCTCTATGTACGATTTACATTTTGTTATGACATATAACCTATTAATCCATATATAGAATTATTTTTCGCAGTTTCTAGTTTGTCTTTTGGTGAAAGCAGGTCAGTCTTGGGAGAAGATTTGCAGTCGATAAGCAACCGAACGCATCGGGATCGACACCGGATGCGGAGTTCAAGGTAAGACTATTGGATCCCTATACTTTGTACTTTATATATGAATATGGGGTATTGTCGGGATAGTTGTTAAAAGTAGGAGCCTTTAGAAGGTTAGCTCTGCCTGCACTTTAGAACTCTAGTGTAGTCCGTAGGAGAGTTTTCCCACTATAGAAAAATTGGCTACCATAGTGGGGAGCCTCTAGGATTTTTAGGGGATGTTTTTGGGTATTTTAATTGGTTTAATTACCTCTTTGAGTTCTCTGTAAGTTACTGAGTCTTTAAGGAATTTTGGTTTGCCAGACCAATACTTCATGCCTTGTCAGCTTTGACTGTTGGTTTTATTTTTTGAGAAGTTACAGAGGTGTATGTGGCCTGCAGTGGGTCTACTCGCGTACATATGCGCCCTACCTTTGGACAACCCATCTACATATGTAGGCTGCTTAAGTGTCAGTTGCGTGCCTGTGTCAGGAAATGTTTTTTCTCAAGAAGAGGCAGTCATCCTCTTCCCTGATTGAAGTCTGACTTCTCAGGGGTTTCTTGATTTAGTCCTGGTCTTTGAGCCTAGGTTTGATGTTAGTTTGCTTGTATTTTTAAAAAAAGATTTCTTGTGTTTCCTAGTTTTTTTTAACTTATTTTTAGCTTGAAATTTTAAGAAAAATGAGTTGCATTTTGAAAAAAAAATCCCCCTCATGGTCGGGGGGGCCATGAATCATGTATTCATCAGTTTCTTTTAGAATCTTTTGTTACTTCTGCTTTGATTGGAAGAAAATATATATATAAAAAAAACCTAGTTTGCTAGGTCTCTTTCTTTCTTGGCATCTGCTTTGCATTGTTATTTGAAAAAGAAAATGAAATTAGCATAACATTGTGTTTTTTTCTAATTTTAAAAGCATTTCAAAAGAAAATAAGAAAGATAATCCTTCTTTTCTAGTGTTCTTATAAGTTTCATTTTTCGCAAGAGTCTTAACAACATCAGTGGCACTACCACACCCCTTTTGAGTAAATCAAGCCTTAAAAAGAAAGCTGAATTAAAATTAATCAGACTTTGTGTTTGTAGGGTCCATTAACTAGATTAGGCTAGAGCCTTGATTTAGATTGGAGAGGAAACTCTTCAAGGCTATAAAACAAACATAGGAGTCTGTGCTAGGGAGTGAATAAGTCCAGTAACGTGGAAACTATTCAGGACCCCCCTCTAACACAGGGGTTAAACACGAGGTCGTGTGTGGAAAGGTAGCGGAGATAACCCCTCCAAAGCCAGACCAAGTGTAGCGGAGGAACGCATATAGAGGACTTATCTTGGGATTACGTTGATCGCATTTTCCACGGAGCTTCGTGGGTCTCGAATCCGTTCAAGGTCCTCAGTCGTCTTATGGAACACTTTCTTTCGATACCCTCGATAGGTTTCAGGCTTGATACCCTGCTCATTGCGGTCCACCCGACTGTCGACTATACCCACCTGGTAATTGTTCACGAGTTGGCAACCTAGTTGCCTTTGATTTTAGGGAATTACACATGGGACTGCGGGGGTATATCGCAGTACCTAGGGTAGACATCGGGCCATGTTTTGTAGAGTATACCTGGAGGGTGCTTCCATGTTCGAGTTGCACTTACATCGGTAAGTTTCTCTAGTGTTGGCTGGCATCACTGTTCTTCCTACTAGATAGTGGTCTGCTTGATTTTCCTTTAGGAGTTTTTCTAGTATGTGCTCTGTGCTCCCTAGTTTTCCATAGTGAGTTAGTCAGTCATTTGTTTGGGTCTCTGACCTAGGGTGGTAGACCGCTCACTCTGCCAGTCGTGATGACTTTTTGGGTCTTCTGCTTAGAAACGTGGAGTCACCTCTTTATAGATGTTGTTTTGATAACACTGGTTCGCCAGAATCAGTGTGTGAGACTTTTATGGACTTGAATGATCCCGCAAGGGGAGAACCTATGCATAAGATCTTCATGGATAAAGTTCCCTATGATACCAACCAAGGAACCCCTTCGCAAGGGTATTCTTGTGCTTTTCCTTTCTTCGGAAACATTGGTGTCCCTTTGATGGACACTTTGTACATTCCTGGGTTGAATGTGGGATTATCAATCTGGTTGGGTACCATTCCAAATGTCCCGAATTCTCTTGACGCTTCTCAGTTAAGAACTTTATGTCATGGGCACAATGTTGATGTTCCTTCGTCAACGAAGTCTTCTCCTCCTCCTTCTTCGACCTATGGTGAAAGTACAGTTACTAGTAACTGGAAGTCTAAACGAAGTAGAAAGAGGAAGAATAGGAAGAAGAAATCACCAACCTTTGTGATTCATATTGGAGATAGGTCGACAACCTCTGCTAGTCATGTTGAAGACTAGCACCCAGCCTCTGCAAGTCATGCTGGGGCCAAGCACCCACCCTCTGCAAGTCATGCTGGGGGAAAGCGCCAACCCTCTGCAAGTCATGCTGGGGAAAAAAGTCTAGTCACTACTAGTCATACTGGTAATAGGTCTGTAGCCTCTGCGAGTCATGTTATCGACCCATCACCAACCTCTGCAAGTCATGTTGGATATGAGAAACCAACCATTGCTAGTCATGCTGGGGGCATTGATTCTGTTGAGAAATCTAGACATATAGGACGTAAGCCTAAGTTCCCTTGTAAGATTTGTAAGGGAGATCACCTTACTCATTTGTGCCCTGGCATTCCAGAGGTACAAATATTATGGTCCCTGTCTGCAAGCTCTTCTGATTCTGAGTCTTTTGAGGTTTCCTCTCAGCCTATTCAACCATTGGTTGAGAAAGTAGTCACACTGATGCAATCTTCGGATGATCCCACTCTTCTCTTGGAGAGTGTCGAGTCTACCAAAGTGGTCACGCTATTGTAGTCTTCGGTTGATCCCACTCTTCTCTCGGGGAGTGATGTGTCTACCGACTATGTTTTTAGCATTTCCAGTTTAGTACTTTTAGAACAAGGGGGAATTCTGCTCATTCCGAGTACACCCCCTCCAAGCCCTAGGATGGTTTCCTTTGATTGGAATGACCTTGTTGAGCCTCGTCTTCCTTATTTCGAACCTTTTCAAATAAGGGTTGAAGTTAATTCAACAAAAAATTATCGATGTATTGTGGATGAAGGCGCCTCTGCAAGTATTTTATCCTCCTTGGTTTGGAAAGTCTTGGGATCTCTCGAGATTGCGTCTGCTTCGCATGAGATGTTGTCTTTGGACATACATCCTAGTGAATATTTGGGGATTCTTCCTCAGTTTCCTATCTCGTTAGGTGGGAAGATTGTCCTTGTTGATGTTATAGAGGTGCAAGGCCCGTTAGATTTTACTATGCTTCTCGGGCGTGATTATGTATATGCTATGAATGTTGTGGTGTCTACGCTCTTCTGGGTGATGCATTTCCCTCATAATGGAAGCATTGTCACTATTGACCAGCTAGCATCTGATAATCACCATCCTAATTAAGCTTTAGTTCAGGCTGCCCCTTTATATGTTCTTAGTGTTCGTGTAGACTCTACCCCACCACGGGTTAATTATGTGGCGTCTTGTCCTCGGTGCTCAATTGCTTCTGAGCAAGAACCTGTGCAATCATGTTTGCCTTTTCGAGACTTAGTCTCAACAATTGATCCATTGGTTTATCCAATGGGGGCATGGGAGCCCTTGCTTCCCCCTCTTGGTCCAAGTGATTTTGATTCTCCTTCTAAGTTTGATCTCGTTGTTTGTAGATCCTCAAGCCCTCGTGCTTGTGATTCTTTGCTGATAGACTTTGCCAGTCCTGGCCAGAGACTCCATCGTCATATGGAATATGGTCAGTTTACTTCACCCTTTGGAACCATCGATCCTCATTTGCTTGATTTCTCAGATTTTTAATTGCCTTCAGATGAGGCTATCCTTGAATCCATGACTATAGTTTCTATATAGTGGGAGGACTTACACCGTGGTTTTTGTTTTCTTCCCTCTCGGGAGACTTTCCAAGTTGACTATCAAAGAGACTCTTGGTCTGAGCCTAGAAGTGGACTCTACCTGAACCAGTTTTGTACATGAGTCGTAACCCCCTGGAGTCTTCTTTAAGCCCTTTTCAGACTCTCTAAACATGAAAATATTGCCGAGCGATCTTGTTTCCCTTCATGCTCACCAAACTAAAATTTGAAGTCACGTCTGTCCAGTGGTAGTTTACCCCTTTTTTGGTCCGGATGGTCAATTGTACGAACAAAGGTATACTCTAGGAATTTTGGTTCGCTAGAAGAGTATTCTCAGGTATAAGTTTAACCCTTTTTCGGGCCTGAGGGACTAAATTTACAAAAAAGAAACCCCCCACGAAGTCCATAGTTAAGCTCTTTTCAGACTCCCTAAAAGTGAAAAGATCACTGAGTGATTTTGTTTCTTCACACTCATTAAACCGGTCCAAAAGAACATCCATTATAGAGTCCATAGTTAATCTCTTTTCAGACTCCTTAAAATTGAAAAGATCGCCGAGTGACCTTGTTCTTTCACATTGGTTAATTGGTTCATAAAAACATCTACTGGCATGAGTTTACCCCTTTTTCCGGCATGTAGATTAAGGAGGAAAAAGGTACACCTCGGGAGATTCATCTCTCTAGGAGAGTTCTCCTCAGTAAATTTCACCTTTTTCGGGATAAGGAGACTAAATCTAGAAAAAGGAAGCGAGTCCATAGTTAATCTCTTTTCAGACTCCTTAAAATTGAAAAGATTGTCGAGCGATCTCGTCTATGTCATACTCGTTAAAATGGTTTTGAATAGATGTCTTTTCGGTGCTAATTTATCCATTTTTCGAACTGACTAGACTATCTTCGAAAAAGGTACCCTAGTGGAGTCTTCTTTTGCGCTTTTTCAGACTCTCTAAAAATGAAAAAACACCGAGCTTACCTTCTCTGGGCTCATTTAAAATTACATTGAAGGACGTAATCATTGTGTCCTGTTAATCGCATTTGAATTCCTGTGTCTTTGGCCTAATGTCGGCTCCATGTGGCTCTCAATTGAACCTTTGAAGCATGCCTTATACGCAAGCCTTGTAGCACTTTGCCTCTGTGTCTTGACACCTTGACCCATGGAGGAATTTTCCCAAGTGTCCTTTTCCTGCACATGTTTCCTTTCTCTGAGCATCAGTGTGTTCCTCGTGCTTGGAACTAGTATGTTTGCGACACTCATTCCTCCTTTGTAATGTAGCATTCTTTTATTCTTTTTCAAGCTTTCAAAATATTGAAAAAGACAAAATAATCAAATATACCCCAAAAAGAGGATGGGAAAAGTATTTTATTTTTATGGAAACACAATGAGTCGCCCTTGGACAAAGCACATCCTTCCATTTGTTCGTGAATATCTAGGATTTAATATGACTTTAGGAAGTTGTTCTCGTAACATAGAGTTGTGTCCTCCTCCATTTGGTTATTCTTCCAAACATATGGAGAGTTTGTGTTGCCTCCTGCATTGTGAACTTATGTCAATGTCGTGCTGCCTGAGTCTCATCATTCATCGTGCTATTGTCCAAGGGAAGTTTTACCCAACTTGAATCGACCTTTCTGTAATTTTTTCTCTTGTCCTCATGCCCAACCATCCTGAAAGTCCAATCAAAGTCTTTGTTCAAAATCAATGAAGTTATCTGCCTGATCACCGAGATCCTCTTGTCTGTTTCCCGACAAGCCGTCGAAGACCTCTGGGTAGTGAAGTTGTACACTCATATTGCACTCCTACTCGAGTTTTGAATATCTTGAAGTTGTTGCTCGAGCTCTGAAGTCCTCATCTCCAGCCATCAGGCGTCATTAGCTTCTTGAAGATGGATACTATTCATGTATATCTTTTGATTTTGAGATATAGATCCGCTGTGTACTGTTCACAGATACACTTTATATAGTTATATGACATGGATCTGCAGTGTATTTGATTGACAACCATGATTTATTTCATCCCAAGCATGGGTATGCCCACCTTGGTGAGACAATTGTTATTTTGCAGATGGCACCTCCTGAACTCTGGTCCCGAGCTCACTTGCTTCGTACGTTGGTAAATATTTGTAATGTATTTAGGCCATCAGATGCTCTTATGACCTCACACATTAGGAGGCATATGTTATAACCCTAATTTGCACCATACATTCATACCTAGCAGCATGCCATCTTACTTACTATTTTTGCCAAGCCAATACTGAATAACTCTTCTTAAAAACCAAATTTTTGAATATGCATGCGCCCTGCACCACTACTGCCTGCGTATGTACACTAGCTGCATCACTACTGCCCACGTACATATGCTAGCTTCACCATTACAACTCGTGTATACCCACAAAAGTTGCAAAAAATAAAAATTTGCAAGGGAATACGGGCTTTTGGGTAGTTTCCTAACTAATTGACCGCCCATAGCCCGCCACTCAACCGAATAACTATCTTTTTGGCATATAAAAGAAGGTGTTGGGGTCCCATTCTAAAGAAAAGCATGAAAGCAATGAAACTCTGCCCATTTCATAATTCCCCCATTGCCCCAAGAATTTGCAACCACATTGTGAGTTTTGAGCTAGAATTTCCTATTCTTGCCCTTTTTCCTCATCCATAAGCCTATGCCCATTCTCTAGAGAGAAGTGTGAGAGAAGAAGGATACATGGAAGCAGTTGGATCTTGGTGAAGAGGAGCTCAGGACATGGTTCGAGGAGCAATCGTCGATCTTTCTTTGTAAGTGACACTATGAGATTAATATAAAGAAGTACTTTTGTCGTTCCGCCATATGATGTGTTTTATCTCTATGTACGATTTACATTTTGCTATGACATCTAACCCATTAATCCATATATAGAATGCTTGTTCACAATTTCTTGTTTGTCTTTTGGTGAATGCAGGTCAGCCTTGGGAGGAGATTTGCAATCGAGAAGCGCCCGAACGCATCGGGATCAACACCGGACGTGGAGTTCAAGGTAAGACTACCAGATCCCTATACTTTGTACTTTATATATGAATGTGGGGTATTGTTGGGATAGTTGTTAAAAGTAGGAGACTTTAGATGATTAGCTTTGCTTTCACTTTAGAACCCTAGTGTAGTCCGTAGGGTTTTTTTTCCCACTATAGCAATGACCTAGGGCTCCAACAACAATGATAGAGACCACCGCCATGGCTGACGAAGGAGGCTCGACGAGGGCACTAGGGTTGGCATGCTTAGATCCCATGAGCGACCAGGGTTAAATCCTAGCCGCCGTGGGCATAAGATGGAGCGACTCCATCCCTTTTTTCGACACTTATTGAACACAATATCATTGTTTAAGAATGCATTTCAATTTTTCTAAAGACATGTCTTATATAAGAGAGAGATATGGCATCTTATGAAGACAACAAATACAAAGGAATATACATGTATACGTTATGATGAAAGTTTATGTATGAAAGGTCTACATTAAATGTAGAATAAATGTAAAGTACAAGGTGGAAAATATGTTACATGAAACCAAACAAGCACTCTAACTTGTATTCTTTAAAAAAAATTAAAAAAACTTAACTATAACATAAAAATAAATAAACTAGTACACATTTATTTTAATTTCAAATCTTTCAAGTGACAAAAAGTTTATCAAGTTTTTTTTTTAATATCTTTTACATTTAATAGATTTCAAGCTAAAATGAATCCACGTTAATAAAATAGTTAATTTTTACATTATTGCTATTAAATTAGAGGTTTTCAATGTTTACGGTTCAAACTTTAGAGAATATGATACTAGAAAAAATTACTTGTATTTGACTAGTCTAAAGAGACCAGTACAAAAAAAGTTAAATTGTTTGGATGTTGTGTATCATAGTTTATATTGTGAGTATTATGTATCCTTACTTTAAAGTCTACACCATTTTCGACATAATTTGAACTTTCCTTATCAAATTCCATCACAATGGACTTTTATATTCCCTTCAAATCCATGAACTACTTGTCATTTATCACTACTAAGAAACACAATTTTAGTAAAGGTTTTTGTAGAGATAATTTTCAAAGTTTCACATCTGTGAAGGATTTTTGGACATAGGTGTTGGGCATAAGTTGTTGCAGAACTAAGGTTTAGTGCACTAATTGGTATTGGTGCATCGGTGCAATGATAAAGAAGTATATCGGTGCTTTAGAGCACATGCACCAGAGGGGTATTTGCACAAAAGGCACCTTCCATAAGATGACTCTCTAATAAGAAACCAACACATTGGTCAGGGATGTTCGTTTTCATAAAAGATCAATTGATGTTCGTACTTTTATATGGTACACTGGAAACAATGCTCCATAGCAATTCAAGTCCATCGATTATGACATCCATAGTTTTCATTTCATATCATGTTATATATTGATGTCTTAAACAATGCACCTATTATTGTACAACACATTGTGATACATTTTTACATAAAGAGTTGTGCTTATTTATATGTCATTATGACATAGTTGCACTATGAATCAATGCATCATAAAGTATTGAATCCATCATCAATAAATAAAATTAAAATTATATATTTACTCAATGTGTTAGGTTGTTTAGGTGCATTAGTAAGTTGATTGTTTAGGTGCATTTGTGTGCTTATGAGATAGGTGCACTACATTGTGTATAAAAGTTTGATTTTTTATTTTTTTTTACTTTTCCATGTGTTTCACTATCAATGTTTGTTTTTCTCCTTTGTAGCACTAATGTGCCTTATCAGACTGAGTTATCATCACTTGCTTGCTAGTAATTTACCATCCATTGAGCATTGTAAGACATTATCTAAGGGTTTCAAGTTTTTAAATTTCCATCTCAAAAACCCTAATTTCAATTTCTTCTATTAGTGCTATGGAGCCTCGAGAGCAAGAACTGAACTAGGTAACTCTTTAATTGTCTTATTTAAGAATTTTTTCTTTAATTATTTCCCTTTTTGTCTATGAGAATTTCATTTTTTTGTCTTGCAATCTGTGGTGCCTCGGGGCTTGTATTATTCCACCATTTCTTGTCATGTGCAATATTTTTTCATTTCAATGTGTTGAATCTTCATGTGCCAATAGAACATGTGCACTACCTCAATGTGCATTTAGTATTTTAATGCACTAAGTGAACAACAACATATTGTTTTCCTCCAATCTCATTTTTGGTGCACACGATATCTATTGGCATATTGTAGACATGGAAATGCCAACAAAACATATCTACATGTTAGAAACATGTGTGTCTGTGTGTGTGTGTGACACATACACATGAACCACTACCACAACGAGAAGGTAAAACTTTGAGTCCCTGCCCCAAAATATACAAGACATTAATTTATTTTTTGTAGATTGTTTGAGTGCTCTACCTAGTTCATACCACACCATTATTAATGTATTTTGAGATGAGCCAATGTTGCAAAATAGCACCAATCCATTTGTTTAGTAAAAAAACACTAATGTTCTAGAATTTTGACAAAGAAAAGTGCACCGCAACAATAGAAAAGCATCAATGATGGATTTGTAAATTAATAATTTATGTTGTTCGATGTCATTGATTATTACTTTATTAATTTAATAATTAACTGATTTTCTATTCTAATATTTTTTTTGTTAATTAGCTTTCAAAGTTGCACTACCACATGGTGATGATATGGAACTCATGCAAGAGGGCACAAAAGAACACCTCACTTCCTTTGTCTCAAGAGACTCATTCTCTCCTTAGCAATGCTAACCTCCTCAAATATGTTGAGGAGGAAATATCATTGAACATGAAGAATATATTCATATATTAAGTGATTCATTGGTGGGATCATGGATGCCATGCATTCTAAATTGGGATTGGTGGTTGGTTCAATGAATTAGAGGAGGAAATTTATTTCACCACTAAATTATTCAAGAGGGGGCATGTTGCTCCCAATTACCATTTCCCTTCAATGCCTTATGGTGTCTTGCATTACATTCTTGCATATTTTAGTGAGCTAGTGGTTGATGCAGGGACACATATGGTTATTGTGGTAAATCTATTTGTTTCCAATTTTGTGCACAAATACCTTAGGGTGATCAACTCTATCCTCATCATATTGAGCACCCATATCACTTATGAAAATTGCATACATTGTAGGCTATTATGTTATGTTTATTAAATTATAGTCACATACCCTCTATAGGTGGAAAATGATATTTTTGAGATCTTTTTGTCATGCATTAGACCTTGCACATTTTTTCGGTACTAGTGGGAGGGAAGGATTTCCTTATGCTTTTATTTATGTTGCATAATTTATGAGAGGCTTCCCAACACTCACCCTAATGTTTTTGGCACACTCACTCCCTTTACATCCACCACTACACATATGTGGAGATGGGGGTTTTTGATACCCAAAGTTGGCCATCCGATACATAAATGCCACAACATACCTCAAGTTGTTATTGGTATCCTTGAACCATTGGAAAATGATTCAAATATGTTATCATATCTATATACAATCTTATATTGGTGTCGGGGAAAGAAACTATGATTTCCTCCTACTAAACCATAATATGAGAGAGGTAAATATAACTATAATAATGATAATTAAGATGATTTGATGTAGACCCTATTTTATTTTCATGTATGTATTTTGTAAGTTTTTTCTCATATTTTACTAATTAATTGATTCTTCCTAAATATTAATTTAGTGGATGATGTGGATCCATTCCCACCCGAGCCTAACCAACCATATGTTTGCGATGACAATTAAGGACCCTGGAGGGGTTGTATGGGCCCTTCACTCATATTTATATGTGATGTTGGCTTCCTTTGAAATATACTCATGATTCTTTGTGTACATCCAACATGATTATTGCTCGATTTCATGAGGAACATGCATATATCCTCATCAACATGCCTTGGGAAATTACCTAGTTATTTTAGCATATTCTTAGGGTGAAAGATTTTATAGAGGTTAGTTAACATGAATAAGCTCATCGAGAGAGGAGAT
>SNQJ01S0195822.1:0-17474 GCA_010110895.2 Picea sitchensis
GAAGTGGAGTGTGGGGCCAAGGGAGTGATGATGTGGAGGTCTAGGAAGGGCACACCTCTAATAAGAGGGGCCCACACAAAGTATTAAACCAAAACATTAAGGTTTGAGATGAGGGGGGACGTTTTTCCCCTTAGGGAGTGGGTAAAATGAGTGAAGATGTAAGTTAAATGTGTAGATTAGGTTGTTAAGTGGTTAGGATGGGTTTGGGTAGGTTAGTAGGGTCTAACTTGCTCATTGCCACCTTACCACTTACTCATTAACTCAATAATTACAAAATTTTGACATTCTGGCAATGTCACTTTAGCAATTAAAATTGTTGTTTTGACTGACTCTGACTTTAAGTGGACAAAGACATAGAAAAACTTGTCCGACTGAGATGAGACTTGGTCTATGGGTGTAGGGGGTGCTATTCCATTTCTTTTGAGCACAAATACCCCTATCAAAATCCCAAAGACCCAATTTTTACAATATTTGCTCAAAAAATAATTAATTAATTAAATTATTAAAAATTTAATTAATTAAAAAAAACCTATCTAGACTCGACGAAACTCCGCAAAACTTTCTACACTGTCTGGCATGGTCATTTACAACATTCCTAAACAATATATACCAAAGGACGAGACCACTAGAACATCGTTCACCACTTTTGAGGAAATTATTGCATATGTGGAGGGAAAAACTCAAGGAAAGTCAGCCAGGCCCGAGAGCCCGATTGACAACCTGAGGATAAAAAACCCTCGGTGAAAGGAACTCCCCCAATGAAAACATCCAAAGGTACTTGACCTAACTATGATAACTTATGACTCATGGAGACTTATTACATTATTAACCCATAGCAGTGTGATTTAGTTTACAAAATTTGTCTTTGGGGCATCAAATACTTAAAGAGTAGAATAATCGCATCTTTTAACATATGGCATCGATGATGCATCTTCATGAGCATAGGAAGGTTGGGCCCCTAAATTTGAATAGAGGTCCAACAGGGCTGACATTACCATACCTTAGGGAACCTTCATGTACTTAAGAATGTCGTTCGGTCTTATGAACACGTCGATTGCTACCTTTCAAAGAGCAATGGACTTTACCTTGAGGGGATCTTATACAGAAAATCATAGAGATCTACCAAGAAGACCTCATTGTTGTATCAAAGAACCCGAGAAAAGAACCGCCTTCACCTAGGAGGTTGGAGTTCGACGATGTAGGAAATATGGCATCTCTCTAAACCCCAAAAAGTTTGTTTTTGGAATTGATGAGGGAAAAATTTTGGGTCATGTGGCCTCAAAAGGGGGGGTCTCCACCGATCCAGAGAGGGTCCAATCAATAAGAGATGTTCATCCCCCAATCAACAAAAAATCTTTGATGCTGGGAAGATAAATTTCATTCGAAGATTTGTTTCAAACTTTGCCGAAAGGATAAAACCGAAATTACTTTGTTAAAAGGATGTTGCTTTCAGGTGGGATGACAAAGCCATCAAATCTTTCGAGGATATAAAGATGCTCCATCTCCCAAGACCCTATCTTGATCAACTCTGACTTCTCAAAGGACTTTATCATTTTCTCCTTTGCCTCAAAGGATACCATTGCGAGGTGTTCTAATGCAAAAGGATGCCGATGAATATGAGCATGCAGTAGATTTTTGAGCAAGGTCCTTAGAGATTCCAAATTGAATTACACAATCACTGAGAAACAAGCATATGCCTTGAGTGCAAAATCTCTCAAACAATTTACCCAGAAATTACATGGAAACATAAAATTAGGGCTTATGTTCCTTACCTAGCGGTAAAAATGTCACAGTGAGTTGCATGAACTAGGAAAGTGGGTGTCAAAATCCAAGAATATGACACGGAAATGGCCTCACAAAATAATAGGAGGGACAAAGGTTTGGCCAGGATGCTAGCAAAGCAACCAAGAAGCCATACAAAGGGCGAGTGAGCAGTGGCAGTGGTAGTGGAGTGAACTAGAATATGATGAGCGGTACTCTAATATTGTCTATTATCTAAAGAACTTATCTTGTCCTGACCATTTAATAGACTACAAAAGAAGGGCTTTAAGGTTGAGGGCAATGAAATACTGTTTAACCGAAGACAACCTTGGTTGGAGAAATCCCGATGGGATCATACTTAGATGTGTCAACAAAGAAGAGGCAAAAAGGTTGCTAGAGGAATTACACTCTGAGTATTGTGGTGGGCACTTCCCATCCCTCACTTCTACTCACAAAATCCTACGGGCTAGGTATTATTGGCCGACACTTTTCTCTAACACCCACCAACACGTCCGATCATGTCAACCTTGTCAATACTTCTCAAAACCGAAACTCCTAGCACAAACACTAAAACCCGTAGTAATAGAGGCACCTTTTTAGTAGTGGGGTTTGGATTTCATAAGATAAATAAACCCGCCGTCCTTTGTGCAACACAAGTGGATACTCACAACCACATATTAATTTACCAAATGGATAGAATATATCCCCACAAAGAAGGCCACCAAGGAAGTAGTCATGAACTTCTTGGAAGAACGGATCATAACTAGGTTTGGTATCCCTTCCAAAATCACTACAAACAATCCCAAAGCTTTTAGCTCACATGACCTGGTAGAATTTTGCTTCAAATATGGCATTATTACTATCTCATTCCTCAATTACTATCCACAAGGAAACAAAGTGGAAAAATCAACCAATAAAAACCTTATGAATACTTTTTTGAAAAGATTAGGTAGGGAAAAGAAATCTTGGGATAGCAAAATCAAATGCATTATGGGAAGTGTTGACCGCCTATTCAACTAGGGTCAAATCCATGTATAATGAAGATGCATCACCATATGCAAATTTGATAAAGACAATATTGGTTCTTGGGTGTCGATGCCCAGAAGCAAATTTTCAAAAACAAAATTTCCGCACCCTACGTGGGTTAATAATGTAATAAAGTCTACATGGATCATAGTTAAAGTCAGTTGCATTAGGATTTCATCATTAGAGGAATCCCTTTCACCGAGTGTTTTTTATACTCAGGTAATTTTTAATTACCCTCGAGTTTTTCCCTCACACTTGCTATAATTCCTTCAAAGTGGTGAACGATGTTCTATGGTCTCATCCTTTGGTAGCTATTGAGGAATGATGTAAATGACCATGTCGACTTATTATAAATTCATGGGAATTCGTCGAGTCTAAATAAAATTTTTGATAGTAAGAGTAGTCATTTTTCCCAAGGTTGGAATTTTGAACAACTTTAATTAATTAAATGTTTTGAGAGCAATTATTGCCAAAACTTCGATTAGATAGGAGTTTTTGATAGGGGTATTTATGTGCTCCAAAAGAAATGGAATAACACCTACTACTCGTACGACCAAGTTTCAGCTTCCGGTTGGACTAGAATTTTATGTCTTAGTCCACTTTCGAGTCAGTGGATCAAAGCTTGACAATTTTAATTGCTAAGGTGACATTGCGGAAATGTCAAAGGGGCCAGCAATTTTGAGTTATTGGGTTAGTGCATTAGGGTGGCAGTAAGGGGTTGGGCCTCCTAACTGCAAACCCATCCTAACCACTTAACAGCCTAATCTACACACTTCCTCATTTTGCACTCCCCGGAAACGTCCCCCCTCATCTCAAACTTTAATGTCTTGACTTGAGACTTGGTGTGGGCCCTCCATGAGGTCTTGCTTCTGAAGCTACACCTCACCTTTTCCTTGACCCCACGCTCCATTCCTTTCCACGGGTGAAGCCCCTCTCCACAGCTCCGCCCTCCGCCTGCTTCCGCCCCCTCTCTTCCCAAACCATTGGTTTGGGCCTTGACTTGTGTTGTGGGCCTCTCCTATGAGAGGTGCGCCCCCTTAGCCTCTCATCTCACCCCTTCAGTGGCCCATGCCTCCCTCATCAATCCGTGTGGGTGGATCAGCTGCAAAACCTAGCTAGAGCCCTCTGTGAGATTGATGCTTCTTGCTTGGGATTTGACACTTGGAGAGCAATCAGGTGCCCTCACTGCCTCGCAGGGGTATAAGTAAAACCCCTCCTCACCTATTTTCACTACCATTCTTTGAGCTATTGTTACTCTACTGAAATTTCACTCCACTATATTGCTCTTGCCATCAAGCCATCATCTCACTTGTTCTTGCTTGAGAGTTTGGAAGAAGTATTTCTCTAATACTCTCTCATTTTGGATTAATAAAAAAGCTTTGGAGGGATTATGAAGAGATCTATGAGTATTCAAGGTTTTTTCTACATGGGGTGACTTGCATTGTTTTAGTTTGTTGTGTTGTAGCAAATAGATCTTTGGTAAGGTATTTTACTAGGGTAAACTAGCAAAGGGTATTCTTGTTAGTTTATGCATTATTGAATAGCTAATAGATAGAAGTATTTCGTTTGTTAATCTATTCAAATTGTTGTCTATTTCATACTTCACTTCTTTTCTTAAGTTTTGCAGGTGATCTCAAAGGATTATTGGGATAGCATCGAGGAGGCCTACCATAACCTTTCTCACTAGCATTTTTTTGTTTTCCATATTTGACTACGCACACATTTCATCTTTGTTTTAACATTCTAACACTCTTAGATAGGTCAATATATTTATCTTTTACTTGCAGATTTTTATGTGGGGAATTTTACGTGTAAGCCGAGAGAATTCTTTAACATTTGAGTGTGTTTTCAGCATTTCCAACCAGGCTTTTTTGCTTTGCTGGTTTTCTAATGGCTTTTACCGACAACAAGGGGAAGCTTCATGCAAATTCATCCTCAAAGACTTCATCGAGACATATCTTCACTTGGGTGGCTGATTTTCAACTTTTCCTTGTGTATTTACATGTATTTCAAGCTATTTTGTTGATATTTATGTACATTTATAAGCTAACAATTATTACTTGGAGCTTACCTTGGGAGTGTTGTAGCCTATGTTAAAATCGTCGGGGCTAGATTTGTTATTTCATTTCCAAGTCATTTTATTTTTATTTTTTATTAATACTACCGAGATAGTTTTGAGAAGTGGGGCCGGGGGCACATCTAATCTTTGTATCTTGAACCTTAAGACTAAATGCCACTGCTCACGATAGGTTATATCTCAAATTGGTATTAATATAACTGTCGGCACCTTGGGGGAGTCATCCCCAAAATCTCCATGTAGCTTAAGGGGAGATTAACTTGTGATGATCTACATGCTTAGTAGTTAGAATATCTTAGATGAGTGATCATCTTCCTAAGTTTTATTTCCATTAAGCTATTTCGTTTTCACATGCTTATTTTTTTCATGGTGAATGGTTAGATAACTTAAGATGCAATCTTAAATGCTTTTAGTTCATTTCTTCTCAAGTTATTTTACTATTTACAATTCTTATGTGCTTGTGATACATATGGTTTAAATCTTCCATTCACTTTGCTAAGTTTCCATTTTCATGCACATTCACTTTCATAAGCTTAATCAACAAATGTGGATGAATGGTTAGTTCTTAGATTTCATTTTGATTTAAATCATAATTGGCAAGTTGTCCTTCCTCTTTTATTTTCAAGTTATACTTTTATGATGATATGGATGGATAGTAATGTGTTGATGATGGATAACTCGTAAGTTAATTTTTCATTCATGGTTTAACTTCCTAAGTTTTGGAGTTTACTTCAAGCATACTTCACATATCTTATGTTTATTGGCTGAACTCTTCACATCTACAGTTCACCTTTCAAGTACATTTCGGCAATCTTTATTTTTCTGTTTACATGTGGAATGGTTCATGGATTAATGGTATAACACTATGCAACTTCTCTTTCATGTTATGATATGTCGTTGATGGTTTTAATTTACACATTGCAAGCACTCAATTTCACAACATTTCAGTTCGGCCATGCGCTAAAAACCAATTTTTAAACACCCTAAAACACTTCTAAAGTCACCTAACACACTAAAACACCTTGAGGGTCCTTAATATGTGTTAGCAACATTTTAGGGCTTCATTCGATACATCTCCCACCATCTAAAGCGAGCTTGAGGAAAACAACGAGGAGGGGACCGTCCCTCGTGTTGATTTGGATTCAGGGGAGATCCTTTCAGAGGTACTCTTCTCCGGGGCCCGACCTTGTGGAAGCTATGGTGGGCCTCGTTTGCCTTACTTTCTTGAGCACCAGGCAGTCATTTTGGCCAAGGGAGGAGGAAGCTTGAAACACACACATAGTTTAGGGGGAGGGAATTAAAATTTACAAAATCTTTAAACAACTCCCACAACACTTAATTGCATAGATCACTTGTATATGTTTGGGGGTATTAGATGTATACATGAAACAAACATATTGGTGATATCTTCATTGTTTTATCTATATTTATTGCAAATACATGTTTGTGTCTTTTATGTTTACATGAGCAGTTTATTTATTTGTTGAATATCTTGTTTATTTGTTTATTGTGGTGTGGATTAAGAAAGTGTTGAGTATCTCACTTGTGGAGGCATCACTTTCTTGGATCATGAAGTGCTTTGTGATTGTTACCCGATGAAAGGCGGTCAATGGAGTGAAAGTGCCATTGGGGCATGTATAGCTCTTATATGTTTCACTACAGTGGTGTATCTTTGTGTCTAATTTGTGGATCTTTGTATCTAGTTTGTAAATGGTGTAATCATTTGTAACACTTAGAATTATTTTGTAATTTGTAAGCTTTGGTTTGGGAGTAGTTGCTTGATGCTTTGTAAATAGCATGACAAATTAGCCACCCTCAAACTTAGTTGACCCCATTACTCAACCTTAGGCACTAGTGTTGGATTGACTTAGGGAAAGGCCAGTTTTCATAGTTAACTTGCACTTTGCATTTCGTTGCTTGATCATCTTAGGCTAGTTTTCCCTTTAGCTTATATGGCGATTAAAACTAACTCCTAGAAACTTTTAATATAAAATCAATCTACTAATTAGGGACAACCCCTTGGCTTCCCTAGGGTAAGCCTAGAAGGAAGAAGCTCCAGTCAAAGATTTGTGGTGTGTTCAAAGACTTCTAGGCATTGTGCCTCGGACACATTAAGTGAGCAGGACCTAGCTCACATTAGCAAGTGTAGTAATGATGCGATAGCGAGGAAGATAGAATAACCAGCGAAGACCCTCCAAGGAAGATTTACTTTTGAGTTGGTATATGGACTAGAGAGTAAAACTCTTGTGAACCTGATTTACATCTCTGGCTTTAGCCCCAACGGTATACCGGATGTAGAAAGCGATCAAAAGGATGAATCAACCAGCTAACAGACTTAGATGAGACTTGACGAAAAGCCCTTGGTCAGATGGTAAGAAACCAGGAGAAGATAAAAAATAGTTTTGATCATAAAGCTAAAGGAAGAAACTTCATTGAAGGAGATCTCATACTTTTATGGGATAAAAGAAAGGAGAAAAATGGTATGCATAGAGTTTGGCCGGTTTATGGGCCGGTCCTTATAAAATCATGAGTCATGCAGGTAGGAACTCTTTCAACATGGTCACCTTGGAGGGAGAGGCCCTGACACTGTTGGTAAACACTTTACACATCAAGCGTTACCACCCACCAACAACCTGACTCCACCGGGTAAGAAATTACCTGTAAGTAAGTAGGCATTTTGCATTTCATGTGATACCACCATTTGCATTGAATGTTAGTTTGATTTCACACTCACCTTATTGATTGTGTTATTTCGGTCTTTATTTTTATCTATATATGTTGGGGTGTTACCCACTTACGTTTTCTTCTTGATGCTTCTACTTGAGATCAGAAGCGGGTCAATGGAGTTATGCTGTAGAAGTCTTGAGGTTCTCATCCGGCTCTATGGTGAGCACATGTCGAGTTGGAGCCAGATGTTATCTACTTTTCGGGGATAATGAGGAGATCATGTCTCTCGAGGCCCACCGGGTCCCTAAACGTAAGGTCACCAGAGAGCAAGTTTGACTTCCGGCATGGCCACGGAGGGGCCCACCTTTTTCTCTGCTTCTAGCATCCATATCCACACATCGACCAACAACGACCTCCACCACCATCGGCTTGGTCTTGTGTCCCGAGAGGGGTTCTTGCTTCATGAGGTAGTGGATTCGGGTATCATGGTATGTGTCACTTTGATCATCAAAACCATTGAATGTATCATCTAATTCCTTTTATTTCTAACAACTACTTGGATCTTACACTTACCCACTTGGCCATGTTTTGGGGATTGACGAGTGTCTTAGTAAGCTTGTGTCTGTTCATTTTGGTTAGCCACTCGGGTTGTCCATGAGAAGCCATCGTCCACTCCCTTCAGTTTCACTATTTAATCTTTTTTCCCGCTCACTTGTCCCATTTCATTTGTCTGGGCACTGGGTTGACCTTTTAGGGTTGCACCTTATCTAATGGGAAGAAAGGGCTAAAGGAACAGAAGGTAAATTAAGCTAGTAGTGATCTAAAATAAAACCTCGAGGATACTTCTGCGGGGGATCCCAAAGCAATAAAGCATTCTCAACAGAAACAAATGACCCTAAAAGAAATAATAAAACAAGACTATTAACTTGGGAGGGATGGGGGTCTCATCCGCGAGGAACTGACCTATTGGGTCCATGGGTACCTAAGCAGTGTAATGAGCATTGCCATGTTTGAAGTTTACCGCGGTAGAGGCGGTGACCTTTGGTTGCATGGCCAAGGGAAGGATCTCATCATGAGCCAACTTCTCATTTTATACGTGAGGAGTACTTGTAGATATATTTACCAGTCACCACTTGTAGTTAATGTCCCGATTATCTCTTGAGCAAAAGAAAGAAAAAGAAATAAAATGAAATAACAAAAGAATAAAAGGCATGAATGGGCTTGGAAGATTGCATCCATGACAGTCACAGTTCGCCTTCTACAAAGGGCACCCACAGGTAACACATTGCATCCTCGACCTACACCCACCTACTTGGACATCCGTTGACCACTTCATCCACTTACATGGCTTGGATGAGGTCTCTTCCGAGAACTTCCCTTATTGATGGGCACTAGCCCAATGGGATGCCTTGCCCTTTTCCCGGACTTGTATAGTAGGTTTGTGTGTAGCGATCTTTGAGCTATTGATTGATCTATTAGAGGTTTATGCATATGCTCATTAATATTGATGATGAAATGTGATTGACATTACTGTGATCCCTATGTTGATGAGCCCATGAAGGGGCATGATGATATGCGGGACCATGCCCGACGGACCGGTAACATTTGGACAGGTACACGTGAGGGAGATAATCAATTAGGACATCCATGGGTGAAGGGACCATCGGTGGATGTTGGAAACCCATGGAATCTGGAATAGGATGGATCAGAAGCTTTGCACTGGAGGAGAAGAGGATGTTCCACGAGCACCCGATAGAGCTTGACCTAAGGGGGATGACCCTTCCTCGGTGGAACA
Organism: Picea sitchensis; assembly: GCA_010110895.2. Classification (NCBI taxonomy): domain Eukaryota; kingdom Viridiplantae; phylum Streptophyta; class Pinopsida; order Pinales; family Pinaceae; genus Picea; species Picea sitchensis. The sequence goes on from SNQJ01S0195822.1 coordinate 9,327, forward strand.
TTGGCAGGAGGCCTGGGATATCAAAACCTTGAACATGATGTCACCCAACATCATGGGCGTTTTGGGAAGCCGGAACTAGGTAGCAATGGCCGCGTGTGGCAACTTGGAGAAACCCAAGGAGGGCTAATGTTTGCTCCAGGATGCCCCATCTACCCTAATAGGGGCTAACGTCTCCCTTGGAGGGATTTTACTCTCTTTTTCGGCTTGATTTAGGATTTAATTTGACAATTTAATGTATAGCAGTATCATTTTGGTATTTTGGCGGCATGCGTCCTTTTACATGACCTAAAAAAAGTAAAAATTAGGTCATGATATTAATTTATAAATGGAGGAGTTTTCTCCTTCATTTTTTCATCATCACTCATTCCCTCCATAAGGAGGTTTGAATTTTGCGCCCTCTCTTGGGTATTGGCTGATTTAGTGAGGCACCTTATTGAAGGAAGATTTTTTGGCATTTTTATGGTGTTTCTCTTGAAGGAAGGTGTTACAACTAGGGTTTGCATGGTTGTGCTTGATGAATTGTAAGTATTTTTCTGCAAAACTTCTTAATGAATGGTTGTAGTTTAATTTCTGCATATGTTTATGAATATTGCGAGGAAATCAAAACCCTAGTTTACAAGCACAAGTAGGTCCTTGTCTCATGTCCAAATTGAGAGAGATTTTTTCAGCCATTGAAGAAGGAAGCAAGAGCCTAGCCATAGCTACATCTATTTCTTCTTCCCCTTTTGTTGGTCTTACCTTTACAAGCTAAGAAGAAGGAGACATCCACGAAGCCTGGGGTTTCTACACTTTGTCTTATCAAACCCTCATGTCTCAATTTATATTTTATGCTAGTCGTTTTTGCCAAATCAACCTAAGGAAGGAGAGGATGAGTGCCTGCCATAGCAACACCGGATTGATCCTCTCTCCAATTGTAAGTATTTTTCTGCAAAACTTCTTAATGAATGGTTGTAGTTTAATTTCTTGCATATGTTTATGAATATTTGCGAAATCAAAACCCTAGGTGACAAGCACACAAGTAGGTCCTTGTCTCATGTCCCCTGATAGAGAAATTTTCAGCCTTCGAAGAAGGAAGCAAGAGCCTAGCCATAGATACACTCCTATTTCTTCTTCCCTTTTTGTTGGTCTTACCTTTACAAGCTAAGAAGAAGGAGACATCTTGAAGCCTAGGGTTTCTACACTTTGTCTTATCAAACCCTCTTGTCTCAGTTTATATTTTATGCTAGCCGTTTTGCCATCTAAGAAAGGAGGAGAGAGCACGAGGCCTTGCCATAGCAACACCGGAGTGAGCCTCTCTCCCCTAGGATTTTGATTCTGAGGCCTTGCCATAGCAACACCTCAGAACTCTTCCCTCTAGTTCTTGGTTGTTGACTCCTTCAACCTTTGTGTCCTTCACTTTTGACTCCTATAAACCCTAAGGCACTGATCTAAAGTCCTCCAATGTTGAAGTGAAACTTGATTACAACACTCTCAAAACCTTTGAATTGAAAAAACCTAACCACTAACCCTAACCTCAAGCTAATCTACTACCCTAAGTGTTGTCGTCATCCTTTGTTATTATATCATTAGTGCAGCTAGACGTTTTCTTTGTGAGCAATTGAATAATGGTTAAAGCATTTATTGAATGAAGTATTGATTACATTGAATGCCATATTTATTGGTGAAGTGTTATAATTTTCATTGTTATTGATAAACATTGACTTCGTCAACATTTATTGCCAATTGCCTATATGTTATTCAGATAGTCATCTATATGAAGTACTAACCCCATTGAGATATAGTTTGTACACATTAGTTTGTTGTTTCTTTGTTCCAGGCAAGTATACTTCTTTGGGGGTTTACTTTAAATTGGCCTTTGGACGGACTATCTGTTTGGTGGTGACTTGTGAGGGGGGAAAACCTTATCCTTGTCTTATTATCCTCTTGCCTCCCCAAAATCCCAGGTCACCGGGGACGTCTCCCCTGGGCCTCACCTCCCTAAATAGAAAGAACATTCCCATCGTGGTGACATTGGGTGGGATAGTTTCTTGTTACACCAGTTTGACCTACAAGACCCAAGCCTTTTATCCTAACTACAAATTGCGCGATAACAGGGTGTAAGTTCGGTCCCGACCAATCTGAAAAGTTCTTGCTAGAAGCCTCCCATGAACCGACTATCCCTATCGCTCACGATGGTTTTGGGCAACCCATGCAGCTTAAAAACCTCCTTGAAGAATAATTCTTCCACCTGTGTTACTGAATATTTAGAAGGGATGGTGAAGAAATGGGCAAACTTTGTGAGCCTGTCCACCACTACATAGATACAATCCTTCCCATGTGCTTGGGGTAGCCCTGTAATGAATTCCATCAACACACTCTCCCATTTCTGTTCTGGTATGGGTAAAGGCTGAAGTAACCCAACTGGATGGGTGTGCTCTGCTTTGTTTTGTTGACAGTTAATACATTCTTTCACGAATCTCAGAACATCATTCTTGAGGCCCTTCCATACAAACCTTTCTGCGTGAATAACCTTCTCTTTTAGTTTAGATTCTGAAACCAAATAGATTCTGTCCTTGTAATAGATGATGTCATCGATCACTCTATAGCGGTCATCCTGGATTTGTCCATCTAATATCTCACAAGCAAATTTACTTTTTGAATATTCTACCAAGAGGAGAGCTTTCCAATCTATCGTTACATCCATGAGGGAAAATGTGGGTGGCATCCTGGAGAGGGTATCTGCCACTATGTTATTTTTTCCTTTCACATACTCAATCAAAAAATCATAGGCTTGGATCTTGCTGATCCACTTTTGTTGTCGCTCGCTCAATTCCTTCTGATCAATGAGGAACTTCAAACTGTTATGATATGTCTTTATTTTGAACCTGTTCCCCACCAGGTACTATTTGAATTTGGCCAAGGCATGCATGATGGCCAACATCTCCTTGTCGTATACTGAATAATGTCACTCATATTCCCTAAGTTTGCGTCTCTCGAAAGCAATGGGGTGGCTATTCTGTATTAACACTGCCCCTATTCTGGTCCCTGAAGCATCACACTCAAGAACAAATGGCTGAGTGAAGTTTGGTAAAGCTAGCACAGGACACGAACTCATTAGTTGCTTCATGTTTTCGAACACCGCCTGCGCCTCATCTGTCCAATTGAAAGATCCCTTCTTAGTGAGATTTGTAAGAGGTGTTGTCAGCTGTGAGAACCCCTTAACAAATTTCCTGTAATAAGTGTAGAGGCCTAGGAAGCTCCTCAGTTCGATCACATTTCTGGGGGTTGGCCACTCTAAGATTTCCCTGATTTTCTCTTGGTGAACTTGGACCCCATTTCCCCAATTATATGCCCCAAACAAAGCATCTCAATCATAACAAATACACATTTGGACCCTTTGGCGTATAGTTGTTTATCCTCCAAGATTCCCAACACCCCATCCAAATCCCTGAGATGTTCCTCCCAAGTCTTGCTATAGATGAGGATATCATCGAAGAAGACTAGTAAAAATTTTCGCAACTGCTTATTGAATATGTGGTTCATGCAAGACTGGAATGTAGCGGGAGCATTGGCTAGCCCAAATGGCATAAGCAAGAACTCACAATGTCCATAATGACATCGAAAAGCAGTCTTTGTGATGTCCTGTTCCCGAACTTTAATCTGGCGGTAGCCTGAACAAAGGTCAATCTTTGAAAAGTATTTTTCTCCCCTCAACTCATCGATCCGCTCATCAATCCTCAGAATTGGATACCTGTTCTTTATGGTCTTCTTGTTAAGGGCTCGATAATCAATACACATTCTTAGAGTACCATCCTTCTTCTTGACCAACACTACCGAATAAGCAAAGGGACACTAGGCTGGATGTGACCCATCTTCAACAACTCCTTGATCGTTTTCTCTATCTCGTCTTTGTACACCTTGGGATGGCGGTAAGGGTTGGTTATGACTACTTGAACCCCCCTCTTCTAATTCTATAATATGCTCAAACCCTCTATCTGGGGGTACTCCTGGAGGAATGTCACCAAAAACCTTCTGGTGTTTACAAAGTAATACCTGAATGTCATATGGATGTTGTTGATGACGATCTAGTAGCTCCCTGTCAGAGATGTAACACTCCATTGCCTAGTCAATGTCTCCATGCCGCATCACTACCTCCATACTGTGGGATGATACAATCTTGGGCGGATACTGGTGCATTGCCCATAAAACTACCTTTCTCCATCTAGTCCCGTGAATTCCATTTCCATGGCCCTTTGATCAGTCGTGTATTTTCCAAGGGAGTATAGCCACTGAACCTCGAGTACCACATTGGTATCTGGCACATCCACCACAAAGAAGTCATCTGTCAATGTATAATTCCCCATGGTTATTTTCAACTTGGGAATCCATCTGATGGCCACTGGATATGATCACTATGAACCCCTCAAATTCCTCTGTCGGGATCCCTCGCCTCTCCACCATGGCTGCATCTATCAAATTGTGGGATGCCCATTGTCAATCAACACTATAACCTTGTGCCCTTGTAGGACTCCTTTGACTCTGAATGTGTGGTACCCCGGAAGTCCTGACATAGATGCCATAACAGGGCCTTTAGCCCCAGCCTGTGATGTTTTCTCACCTGATGCTTGGTGTCCCTGTTGTTGTTCCGGCCCCTCATCCTCTGTATCACTGTCACTGTTGGAATAAACCTCGATGTAGTGGGCCTTTCCCACTGTGTCCTTCCCCGCACACATGTGTCCTGGAACCCAAGGATCCTGATAACTGAAACATAACTTCTTCTTCCTCAGCTCCCTTCTGGGCTCCTCATCCAATCTCGTTTTTCCTGCCCAATCCCTTTGAAAAGGTTTGACTTCCTTGTTCTTCTGGGGGAAGGTGGGTTTAAGAGGGAACCTACTCTTAGGAACAACATCCTGCATTTCCCTAGCTCTGTTGACTGCATCCTGCGGGGTGACTGGATTATAAGCCTTGACCTAGCCACGCAAGGGTTCAGATAACCCCTCAACAAACAACATCACCAGTCGTGCCTCAGATATGTTTGCCACCATCACTGCTAATCTCTGGAACTCAGACATAAATGCCTCAGGGCTACCTGTCTGTTTGAGCTGAGCCAACTCTCGAAAATGAATCTCGGGGTCTTTCCTGTCAAACCTCTCGATGATCCTCTGTGTGAAGTAGAGGTATGATGTGATGCCTGCATGACCCAGTGTCACTAAACCATAGTACCACCACTCATGGGCCTCGCCATCCAGGTGTAGAGTAGCCAATTTAATGGCCTCTGTCTCTGTCATCTGCTGTAGTTGGAAATATGTGTCCAGCTTCTGTACCCAAGTCCTTGCCAAACATTTTGAGGACCCGTCGAAGTTGGGAATGGTCACTTTCCCCAGTGTCTTTTGAAACTCATGGTTGGGTGTCCTTTTTGCACCTCTTGGTCGATTCTTCTGCTTAAGATGGAAAAAGTCAGTGAAGGACATAGCTGCTTGGAAGTCATTGCCCAACCTCCTGTACTCCAAATAGGTCAAGTAAGAGTCATCCTGCTATGTTGGCCCCTCCGGTGCAACCTCGCCACTCAAGAATTGTGGCATGGTGGGTCTAGGTGTCTTGGTGTATAAATGAGGGTGGCTCTGCATGGTAGTGCGAGAATGAGCCCCTTTCCCATTGTTAGAGCCCCTTTCACCATTCTGATTTGTTTTAGGTTGCCCTTCTATGGTGTTAAGTGCTAGCTGCCCCAATAGGTCTATCATCATCTTTTGGCCCTTGGCCAAATCGTTCATCATCTGGAAGAGGCTGCCAATTCATGGGTCTTCTTCTTCCCCCATGTGCTCCTTCCCTTTACCTGCTCTGGAATGTGCTACTCCTTCACCCAACAACCCTTCTTCTCTATGCCCTTGAGGAGGTTCTTGAGATCTGTACCTACGTCTCCTGTATGTGACATTTATGTCGTCTCCCCCTCTCATAAAACTTACTCAAAGCTGCCCTCAAACCCCACAGCTATCGAGGAACATGCTTTCATACCACTGTAGTATTCCTTGCTAATTTTTCGATGTTTTTGGCTTAGTTTTCCATGCAGACATTTAAGAAAACAGTTGTTCCTACGATGGTTATGTGCTTGATATTGGTGCTGTGATACTAAAGCTCCTTCTTAGTCCATTGAGAAACACTTGGCATACAACATGCAAGGTTGACAATAATATATATGTGCAGATACAAGATTACAGCAGCAATACGAATGGTCTGATTTTCACATTTACTTTCTTGGATAGTCTGTTACATCAAAGAAATAACCATCCTTTTATTTCTATACTATGACTGCAGAAAATAACAAATTTTGACCTGTAGGTGGTTGACTATACTCGGCAGCAAACAAAAATATATATCATGCCTGGAATAGACAGTTCAGCCCCTTCTTAGGTAAGATAATGTGAGCAACAAGATATTACAACCTTTTTCCCAGCCAATAGTTGATCCCGTGGGTGAATAAGTCGCCCCCACACTGAAGAATAAGCCCAGAACTTAAAGATAGTCGCCCAACTATAAAGACCAAGTGCCTAGTAGTATATAAGTGCGCCCAACAACATGGAATAAGTGCCCAACATAGTTAAAAGGCATTCAGGAGTGATATTCTGCAATGAAGAATGGCAGCCACGCTGTGTACAACGCCCAGAAATGAGAAATGAGGCTCGGCAGTGAGGGAGCTACCCTCTGTCTTTCCTGGAGGTGATTCGATCCCTTCTTACCAGCAATATGTCCCCTTGGAGAGAGGTTCACTCTCCTGTTTTCCCTTATAAAACGATTATGAGGAGGTTCCAGCATCCATAATCAGCTTCCCAATCAGAAAACATTTTTCCCAACAGGATATGGTGTGTCCAGCCTGCAATAAGAGTGCAGCAAGGAAAGGACTCGTCCCAGCTGTTAGAAATCGACCCCACCAACAATATATTCGACCCCCGAAGAGGTAAAAGTTAAAACGACCCAGCAATAAACAAACTCACCCCAGCTGCCACACAAGAAAATCAGTCACCATTCAACCCAAGAACTCAACGGAAATAAGATAACTCAGTAGCAATGAAGATCACTGAAGAAATCCAAGTGATTTCCTCCCAAAATCAGCTAGGGTGTATCATTGCAACACCGAAATCAGTAAGTAACGAAGGGTTTCTTAAAAACCCTAGACTCTTTCCTCAAGAGCTCTCAAAAATCTTTTTTTCTAATGACAATGACAAGAATGAGAGGAAATTCCTCCTTTTTCCCCTTTTATGTTCACTTGAGCCTTTTTCCGGCTCCTTTATTATTTAACTGAAATAAAAGCCACTTTAGTGGGTTTCTCACTTTATAATTTTAAAGTGACTTTTTAATTAGCCTAGGACCCTTGTCCCTTCTTTTCCACTTTTACTTTATAAAGATCTCCTAGGAGAAATATGTTCCCTAGTTCACTTTTCCGCCTTAGCCCACGGGAACTTAATTAGGCTAGCGGAATTCTCCCCTTGCGACTCTTAAGCGGATGGGGACATCACAGAGGACAAAGAACAAAGCGAAAAAAAGACATTCTCAATTGCAAGAACCTGATTACAGAAGGTGTCTTCGTTAAAAAAGAAGCACATTAACTAATTGAATTTCAAAAGAAGCATGTGCTCAGAAGGCCCCAAGGTACAGGGAAAAGAGGTTCATAATTAAAGGAACTTAATGAGGAAAACTTATTTTCTTAAAATAAAGAAGCACATTAACCATTTAACTTAAAAAACAAGCACTTCACAATCCAAAAGCATGTAGATGCTATGATTTTTGAAACGGTTTTTGTTAACCTAAAATCCATGACACCAAAAAGCATGTGCTTGGCCTTGTTATCCCCGATATCTGGGGATAACTAGGAGATCATGTCTCGCGGCCCACATGGTCCTAGACATGGAGTACCGAGAGTAGGAGCGACTTGAGCATGGCCCTGGAGGGCCCATCTTTCTTTTTCTAAGCCAGCTTTGTCCTGTCAGCAATACCAGCTTCCATCAGTACCGGCCTGGCTTTGCATCAGAGAGGACTCTTGCTCCATGAGGTAATTGGTCCAAGGTATCATGGTATGTGTCGTATTTGATCGTTATAACCTTCTTATGTATGCATTAGGTTCCTTTCATTTTGGATGACTGCTTGGATCTTACACTAATCCTCTTGACCATTGTT
>SNQJ01S0195823.1:0-17474 GCA_010110895.2 Picea sitchensis
AACAGCATGATGTATACTATCCATTCATGGGTTTTGTATATGCATGTGCATTTTCCTTCATGTCCAAATACCTTTATCAATCTTGCGGTCCAAAACCCATGACTAGGGTTGACATCAATGACAACAATCAATCTTCCAACATCAACTGATTACAAGAAGACTTCATTTGAATTTGATACAAAGTATATCCATTCAATTGATCAGATGGATATGTATAGACATGCAGGGGAGATTATTTATTCAACATTGACAAACACTACAATAACAACTTCCAAATTACAAGTACCACTGACCAATATCCAGTCTCAATTGAAGATTGAAAAGATCTCTTCTTTGGCCAAGGATAATAAAATAAAATCATTAGAATAATTAGTACTCAATATTAGATATGACCCAACTAATGTCAAAGAAACAAAATAATTGATTAAGAATAATAATTATGACATAGAATCACTCAGAAAACTGTTGAAACTACTAGAAATAGAGGATTCATGGACTAAAGAGGTGGATGAGACAGAGATTCAAAAAGAATATATGCTCAAATTTATTATGGAGAAAAATGCACAGATTAGGGAAATGGAAGTAGAGATGGATAAGATGATCAAGGAAAAGGAGAAGAATGAAAAGTTGGCAATAATTCCACTAGATGAAGTGCCTCCTACATATATAAGAACAAAAGAAGTTTCTACATCAAAAGTAAAACCCCAACACAAACTTCAGATGCCTCAGATAAATTGGTGAAAGATATGTAGGACATGTCCATACAAGGAGTAGAAATCAAAAAGTTACAGGAAGAAGTAAAGTTATTATAGGAACAAAAAGCAAGGATCGAGACTTGTCATTAGGTCGAAATGCATAAATATCAGAGGCTCAGCCAATGACTACAACAGTTAGGAAAATAAACAACCATGGATAATACCTTATCCCATGCTAAGGAAAATATATGGATAGACATCAATAAATCCATGACAAATATTTGGCCCTCTATACATATTATCTTTGAGCAGCATGAGTTAATTCATAAAACTAGAGGAGCCATTGAAATAATTAAGGAAGAATTGGGAGAAAATCCAACATAATACACAGATGTCATCGGGTTTCTAAATTATTAAAACAAACAGGATTTAGAGGAGCTAGAGATAGATGACATAACTAAAACTATCCTAGAAATAAAAAAACTTCTAAATAAGAAAAAACACATGTTGCAATTGGAAGAAAAATGCTAGGTTGTAAATAGGTGGGCAGAGGTTCTTCAACAAGTTTGAGGTTCTAAAAAATAAAGGAATACCTGGTTTATTAGTGTTAAATGACTAGTTAATCACCTTGCCTGATTATAACCGGGAATTAAAGACACTAGAAAAAGATAATTCAAAATTGGCAATAATACAAGGAAGCATCAATTGAAAATAATTCCTGGAAACACTATAGTTTGATTTGAACATTAAACATTAGATCAAACACATTTTAATCACCAAACCCACTTTTCCCAAATACACATAGGTGGATGAAATTTACAGGAAATTACTTAAATTATCAATTCCAAGTAAAAAAAGGTGGGGAAAATTGTGCGAGTTACTTGAGTAAAGATGGGTTTTACTCTTCGGTAGAAAGGATCAACAATGCAACAGGAGTCAAAGGACATATCATCAACAACTTCCATCAAAATAGTGCCAGAAATCTTAGCAGATCTAAACAGTCCTATATTTTTGTGATTAGAGATAGAGTTGGTTTAGATATTCCTAAAATATATCCTGATCAATTATGATATGATATTTTGTAAATAAATGTATAAATACTTCTCACTTCGAAGTATGCAGGATTTATTTTTGCATCCAAGAAATATATTTTGTATGATTCAAGTGGATTGATCAGTAATAAAAAAGGGCTCTTTTACAGGATTATCGTGTCAAATTGTTGGTGAAGTGCATCTATATACGTTTATGCTTTTCTTTCTTTGTTATCATTCTTATGTGTTTCTATCCTAATTATTTAAAATAAGGTTGATGAACAAAACTAATTTTAATATACTCTGTTTCTGGCTTTGAATAATTTCTATGTTTTCAACTGAAATGAAGTAAAATGAATTCTTAATTGCTCTTTTACTTGATGGGATTCCTTTCACTTCCTCCTATTCACTTCATCCAAATTTAAAATATCCAAACAGTTTAACTACCTTTCCCTGTAAAGAAACTTTATAAAAAGTTGAAACAGATTCCTATTTTAAGAGATAGGCCCCATAGCCCAATGGCAATTTAAGCATTTAATCAGCCAAACAATTCAAATCAAAAAAACAAATCCTAAACTATCATAACTAGCCTAATATTTTAACCTAAACAAATCTAAATCTTACAGAGAGATCCCTCCTTGAAGCTGGCAGGGCTAGCTCCCAGCTTCCATAGTGGTTTTGTGGTTACCTCTGTCCTTTCTTCTACAACCTATAGAAATTACAGAATGATAACACCACCTTCCTACATCCTCAAGTTTTTCCTCGAGTTCTGAAGTCCTAAAGTTTATAAGTTATAGAACTCCCACCACGTACGTTGGCCTTCGACATTTGTCTTGTGCACTAACCTGTCAAATCTCCTAGAGCCCCGAAGTCTTGATGTCCTAGACTTCCTTGCCATGTACTTCATCCTTCGACGCTTCGATGTGTTCACATCCCTTATGCCTTATGTTTCATGGAGTAAGACTTCATCAAAGTAATTATGATGTCCTTCCACTAATTGATCGAACAGTTGAGAAAGGTTCCCAACGGATCCTTAGATCAATAACTCATGTTACTTTACAACTTCAACATTCGGGGATTTCGGTCGTTAACACCTTTTTACTCCTGAAGTAGGTCAACATCGAATTGACCGTAGAATATATACAATAGTCAGGGAATATACCAGTGTTTCTTGGATTGAGGGATTGTGTTACTTCATGACCAAAAATATGGTCATGGTTTAATGATAAGGTGGACCCCACTATAACTGATAAGAAACTTCCAGTTTCCAGTCAAACTTATGCAAGAGCATCGTAAGCAGCCAACTAAGAGAGCATGAAGGCGAAAGACAGTTGGAGGAGTGCAAGACACATTTTTCACATTTTGAAATGTTTTTGAAAAATTAATGAACAAATGTTAATGTAGTAGTTAAGGGAAACGTACTTGCATGTTGTAAACAGATCTTGAGCGATTTTCTTTCATCTATCAATGTAAAAGGAATTTAATCCTAGTTAATGAAAGTAGGTAGATTTGAATTCATAGATTAGACAGTTAGAGCATAGGAGGGAGAACGGATATAGACACCCTTGCCTTTGTATCATGGAAAAAAAATTGTTATTGTATCACTAGAATAGAAGAAGAGAGATTTCACAAGCGGTAGAGCTATAGAGAAGAACCCATGTACAGGAGCAATTGAGTTAATATATGAAGCTTTGAATCACTTTCATGGTGTTATGATGTTTACTGTTTACATTAGTTGAATGGTATGTTTACAGTGGCTTATTTATCTGTTATGCATTTTTTCAATGTTGTGTTGAATGTATGATTTCATGTTAAATATATGAAGTCTAAGAGAGAAATAGAATGAGTTTCAATTGTTTCTAATCCTGAGATATTTCCTGCAAGGAGTGCAGTGAAACGTCCACAAGGTGTTCATTGACAAGGTTTCTGAGTTTTATCTCAAAAAACTCAAGAGGGATACCGTTGTTCTCATTCCAGCAGAAGTACAGGTGAAGCACAGAAGCCATGCAAGGTGTGCGCAGGCTAGTTGAAGCCTTAGGATTTATCAACTAAGTTTGAAAGGGGAAGGACTGTTGTTTCCGAGAATGCACAGAGTCGAAAGATCAAATACCCTGGAGTATTTGATAGATTGTCGCAAGGAGTGCATGCAGGAGTCCTTCTAGAGACTCGATTTACAAGTGAAAGCTCAGGAGGGATAACACCTTTGAACACTTCAAAGGAACACGGAGATCAAAACACTTCAAAGGGATACGAGGAAGCGATATCATTGCGCAGAAGGTTAAGTTTTGGGGGAAGAACATTGGCTCATTTCACAGAGATTCTTGAGGAAGAAATCGAACGGTCGAAATTCTCCGTGGAGAACACGTGAAGTTGTGAGGACCGTAGGATCCATAGGAGTTTCAGGGTGGATAAGGGTTGGACAAACCCATTACATTGGTGTCAAGGATCAATGAAGATTGTCGATTGTGGTCAGTTTGGGCCACCAGATCATTTCCCGAAATCGGGGTTCGTGAGTTTGGAGGTGGAAGACCAAACTCTTGGAATCGCGAAGTCCTGAGTTGCGAGAAGCGAAGGAAGAGACCCAAACCATTGGATCCAAGCCACAAGAGAACTGTCAGATTTGAATCTTCGTGGGGTATCACATATCATGAGTTCGAAGGATAGACCAAATCCTTTGGTTGTGCGAATTCTCGAATAGTGAGAAGTAGGAACAAGCATTGGATCAGAACCTCTTTGCTATATCGCGTATCGGGGTTTCAGAGGTTGGGTGGAATCAATTTTGACTGCAAGAGTCATGAAGAGTCGAGGGCCGAGGTCTCGGGTGAGCATGTGGTGTGTCCATTAAGTGGGGACCACGTGGTTGACAGGTGGACACTCGTCGCCTGGGAAGAAGTCAACATCTTGTTGAATTCTCATGCTTTGGGTTCTCGTAAGAAAGGAGCACAAAGTCTCAACAACTCAAGTCGTGAAGTTGCGAGTTTTGAGAAGCGTTGAAGGAGTCAAACCTTCTCTGACTTCCGCGTCTCAGAGTTTTGTAAAAGAATGGCCCAGAGGTTCAACCTTCCAACTCGTGAACTCACGAGTTGTGAGTGAGTCTAGTGCTTATCCCTAGCTAGTGGTTATGCGTGGAGGGAACTAACAAGGAGGAGCCATATCCCATCGTGTCTCAGGTATCGACGTTTGCTGAAGAAAAGTCGAGAGTCCTTGATCTGCAAACCTGCAAGTGGAGAAAGGTGTTTGCGCAAGGACTAGGTCATGTTCGTATGGAAGTGTAAGGCTCACTCTTGGTGTTAGTTACTCAAGGCAAGTTTTCACAAGGACCCGTGGATCAGATTTGTTAAAGGTTTCAGTAAGAAGCCAAAGAAGTCGCTTCAACTTAAGGAGAATTTAGAAGGATCCTGAGAAGATCTCACCCCAAGGGCAAAGGAGGTCTGCATCAGTTGTGGTATCAGAGCATCAAAACAAGTCTTTTCTTTATGTAGCAGGGAAAAGAAAAAAAATATTTCTTATCCATGCCACCAAGAAGAAGAGATAGACCAATGCCTGATCCAGCAGTGGAAAGAGAAAAGCGTGAGTTACGTGTCAGGCTTGATGCCATGGAGACAACAAAGAGGCACACAGTTGACGTTGGGGATATCAATGAAGATGAAAGTGAAAATGAAGCTGGACACAAAGGAGAAGAATTCAGAGTCGAAGATGCTGCAGACGAACGCCTATTCAGGGTTATTGCAAGGATAGGTGCCAGAGCAAAAATGGACATTCTAGTGTATGAGGGAAACCTAGATGTTGAAGAGCTTCCAGACTGGATTAGAGCTCTGGATAAATACTTCGACTATGAGGATGTCGAGAAAGATAAGAAAGTCAAACATGCCATTACTAGACTTAAAGGGCATGCAACACTATGGTGGGATGAACTGTAGGCTGACAGACGCTACAAAGGCAAGCAAAAAATAAAAAAATGGGATAGAATGGTTGCAAAGATGAAAGCCAAATTTATACCCAACGATTATCAGATCACTTTGTTTCAGAAGATGCAAAATTTGAGACAGAAGATGATGTCAGTGAAGGAATACACTGAAGAGTTCTACAGGATAAGCATCAAAGAAGGTCATCAAGAAAGCGATGATGAAAAAGTTGCGAGGTACATGAATGGTCTGCAATATGACATTCAAGGTAAGATGAGCATGATGACTATGAAAAATGTGGAAGATGCTTATCAGATGGATATGAAAGATGAAGAGAAGCTGAGAAGAAAGAAAGGCCAAAAAGGTCGAGGCAAAAGTCAGGCCAAAGGAAAAACAATTTCCCAAGACAGAACTCAAGGACCTAAAGAAGAGGGAAAGAAACCTCAATCTCAACATGAGAGAGGAGGAAGATCATAGAGAGGGAAGTATGATGATAGAAATACTTTTCCTTGAGCCAAAGGAAGAGGAAGAGGCAGAGGCGGTGAAGTAAAATGTTTTGTCTGTGGAAAGATCAGACATAAATCCTATGAGTGTCTAGATAGGGAGAAAGATGGTGGTGAAACTCACATTGTCGAAGCTCAAGGATGGAATGTTGAGGCAGAAAATGCTAAGGGCAGAAGATATTTGATGATGAGGAAAGTTCTCTTGAAGATAGAGAAGGAGGTAGACAACCCATCCCAAAGAAACAATTTGTTTCAGACTGCTTGCAAAACTAAAGACATAGTATGCAATGTCATAGTGGACACTAGTAGAACATACAATCTCATATCTACAGAGATGGTAGAAAATATGGAGTTGGAGACTGTTGTACATCCAAGCCCATACAGAGTTTCGTGGCGACAAAAAGGACATCAGGTAAATTTCACTAAACAACGTTTAGTTGAATTTAAAATAGGAGGATATAAGGATGGAATATTGTGTGATGTCATTCCCATGGATGTTTGTGATCTATTACTGGGTAGACCATGGCTATATGATAGGAACGTGATTCATGATGGGAGAAAGAACATGTACACCCTGGAGAATAATGGGAGGACACACATGTTGCTGCCGATTAAAAACCAAGAGGTGAAAATAGAAGTGAGCAACACTGTACTTCTCATGAGTGGGAAGGAACTTCTTAAGGAGGTTAAGAAGAAGGAAGATGCCCAATTTATTGTGGTCGGGAAGCCTAAAATTGTTTTAACCAGTACAAGGATAGATGATTTACCAGAAGAAATCCAGGAGTTGTTGGAAGAGTTTGTTGATATAGTAGTGGACGAACTACCTTGTTTGTTTCCACCTATCAGGAGTATAAGCCATCACATAGATCTTATACCTGGAGCCAGTTTACCAAACAAATCCTCATACAGGTTGACACCGCAGGAAAATGAGGAAGTCAAGAGGTAGGTCCAGGACTTAATGGACAAAGGATTGATTCGAGAAAGCTTGAGTCCATGCGCTATTCCAACAGTTCTCAGCCCAAAGAAAGATGGAGGCTAGAGGATGTGTACAGACTCAAGGGAAATCAATAAGATTACCATCAGATACAGATTTCCATTACCAAGGATGGATGACTTGATGGATTGCTTGAGTGGAGCAAGAAATTTTTCAAAGATTGATTTGAAAAGCGGGTATCATCAAATTCGAATGAGAGAAGGTGATGAATGGAAGACAACATTCAAGATGAATGAGGGGTTGTATGAATGGATTTTCATGCCATTTGGCTTAACCAATGTACCCAGTACTTTCATGAGGTTGATGAATGAGGTTCTGAAGGATTTCATTGGGAAATTCGTCATTGTATATCTTGATGATATATTAATTTTCAGCAAGACAAAAGCAGAGCACTTAAGGCATTTAGCTATAGTAATGAAGAGATTACAGCAAGAGAAATTGCTGATAAATATGAAGAAATCATCATTTATGAGGACATAACTCATTTATTTGGGTTTTTTTATCTCTGCGAATGAGTTGAAGATGGATCCCGATAAGGTAAATGAGATTAAGAATTGGCCATTGCCGAAAAATGTGGTTGAAGTTCGAAGCTTCCATGGTTTGGAAAGTTTCTACAGGAAATTCATCTGAAATTTCAGTTGAATTAGCACACCAATGATTGATACGGTGAAGAAAAGACACAAATCTTTTTACTAGACAGAAGAAGTAAAGAAGAGCTTCAATCTTCTAAAGAAGAGGATCAATGAGCAGTCGATTCTAGTTTTGTCATATTTTAGCAAGACATTCCAGGTCAAGTGTGATGCGAGTGGATTTGCAATTGGAGCAGTCTTGAGCCAAGATGACAGGCCGATCACATACTTCAGTGAAAAATTGAATGAAGCGAAAATTAAGTACTCAACATATGACAAGGAATTCTATGCAGTCATACAAGCATTGAAGAAATGGAGACATTATTTGGTTCCTAAAGAGTTTGTTTTGTACAGTGATAATCATGCTTTGCAATTCATGACTCAACAGGAGAAGTTGAACCAAAAACATGTTAAATGGGTTGAATTCATCCATAATTTTACTTTTGTAACTAAGCATATTTCTGGAACTACTAACAAAGTTGTTGATGCTTTGAGCAGGAAATGTTTTCTTATGCAAGAATTCAGAGTCAAGACTTTGGGTTTTGATAAACTCAAAGAAATGTATAGGGATGACCTATATTTTAAGGAGGCATATGAGGCATTTGAGAATCCATGTCAAGAATGCAAGTGGAGAGAAGATCAACACAGGTGAGAACTTCAATTTGAAGTTGGTGATCTTATTCTTTCACATCTGAGGAAGGAAAGGTTCACAAGGGGAACGTATAATAAACTGAGGATGAAAAATATTGGACCGTGCATGGTCATAATAAAATTTGGGGCAAATGCATATGAGATTGAATTACCTGATGGGATCAGAATCTCACCAATATTCAATGTCGTGGATTTTTACCCTTACAAAACTGAAGAAGCAGGAGCAGAAAATGAATAGAAAGAGGCTCAATGGACAAAACAAATGCCTGTAGCTGAAAATCCACAGATGGAAAGTGTAATTGATAAGAGGGTCAGCAAAAAGACCAGGAGAAAAGAGTATTTTGAATACTTGGTCAAATGGAAGGGACACCCAGTTGAAGATGCTAGTTGGGAAGATGAAGTAGAAATTCAAAAGCATGGACAAACCGTGCAAGAGCTCATGAACAGGAGTTCATGAAAATTTTCAAGTGAGGGAGTATGATGCAGGAGCATCGTAAGTAGCTAGCCAGGCGAGCATGAAGGCAGAAGATAGTTGGAGGAGCGCAACACACATTTTTCACATTTTGAAATATTTTTGAAAAATTAATGAACAGATGTTAATGTAGTAGTTAAGGGAAACGTACTTGCATGGTGTAAATAGATCTTGAGTGATTTTCTCTCATCTGTCAATGTATAAGGCATTTAAGCCCAATTAATGAAAGTAGGTAGATTTGAATTTATAGATTAGACAGTTAGAGCATAGGAGGGAGAACGGATATAGACACCCTCGCCTTTGTATCATGGAAAAAAAATTGTTGTTGTATCATTAGAACAAAAGAAGAGAGATTTCACAAGCGGTAGAGCTATAACAGAGAGTTGTAAAAAAGAACCCATGTATAGGAGCAATTGAGTTAATATTTAAAGCTTTGAATGACTTTCATGGTGTTATGATGCTTAATGTTACATTAGTTGAATGGTATGTTTACAGTGGCTTTATTTCTCTGTTATGCATTTGTTTCAATGTTGTGTTGAAAGTATGATTTCATGTTAAATATATGAAGTCTAAGAGAGAAAGAGAATGAGTTTCAATTGTTTCTCATCCTGAGAGAGTTCCTAGAAGGAGTGCAGTGAAATCTCTGTAAGGTGTGCGTTGACAAGGGTTCTGAGTTTTATCTCAGAAAACTCAGGAGGGATACCGTTGTTCCCATTCCAGCAACAGTGTAGGTGAAGCACAAAAGACGTGTAAGGTGTGCACAGGCTATTTGAAGCCTTAGGATTTATCAACTAAGGTTGAAATGGGAAGGACTATTGTTGCCAAGAGTGCACAAAGTCGAAAGATCAAATACCCTGGAGTATTTGATAGATTTCCGCAAGGAGTGCGTGCAAGAGTCCTTCTAGAGACTCGATTTTACAAGTGAAAGCTCAGGAGGGATAACACCTTTGAACACTTCAAAGGAAGAAGGATATCAAAACACTTCAAAGGGAAATGAGGAAGCAAAATCATCGCACAAAAGGTTAAGTTTCGGGGGAAGAACATTGGCTCGTTTCACAAATATTCTTGAGGAAGAAATTGAACGGTCGAAATTCTCTGTGGAGAACACGCGAAGTTGCGAGGACCGTAGCATCCAGAGGAGTTGCAAGGTGGATAAGGGTTGGACGAACCCATTACATTGGTGTCAAGGATCAATGAATACTGTCGATCGTGGTCAGTTTGGGCTACTGGATTATTTCGCAAACTCGAGGTTCGTGAGTTTGGAGTTGGAAGACCAAACTCTTGGAGTCGCGAAGTCTGGAATTGTGAGAAGTGGAGGAAGATACGTAGACCATTGGATCCAAACCGTGGGAGAACCGTCCGATATGAATCTTCATGGGGTATCTCATATCGTGATTTTGGAGGATAGACCAAATCCTTTGGTTGTGCGAATTCCTGAATAGTGAGAAGTAGGAACAACCATTGGATCATAACCTCTTCGCTTTATCATGTATCAGGGTTTCAGAGGTTGGGATGAATCAGTTTTGACTGCATGAGTCACGAAGAGCTGAGGGCTGAGGTCTCGGGTGAGCACATGGCGCATCCATCAAGTGGGGACCGTGTGGTTGACAGGTGGACACTCGTTGCCTGGGAAGGAGTCAACATCATGTTGACTTCTTGTGCTTCAGGTTCCCGTAAGAAAGGATCACAAAGGCTCAACAACTCAAGTCGCGAAGTTGCGAGTTTCGAGAAGTGATGAAGGAGTCAAACCTTCTATGACTTTCACGTCTTGGAGTTTTGTAAAAGAAGGGCTCGGAGGTTCAACCTTCCAACTCACGAACTCGCAAGTTGAGAGTGAGACTAGTGCTTATCCCTAGTCGACGGTTATGCGTGGAGGGAGCTAACAAGGAGGAGCCATATCCCATCGCGTCTCGAGTATCGACGTTTGCTGAAGAAAAGTAGAGGGTCCTTGACCCGTGAGCCCACAAGTGGTGAAAGGCATTTGTGCAAGGTCCAGGTCGTGGTCGTATGGAAGTGTAAGACTCGCTCTTGGTGTTAGTTTCTCAAGGTGAGTTTTCAAAAGGACCCGTTGATTGGATTTGTTAAAGGATTCAGTAGGGAGCCAAAGAAGTCACTTCGGCTTAAGGAGAATTTAGAACGATCCTGAGTGGATCTCAGCCTGAGGGCAAAGGAGGTCTATGTCACAAACTCTCTGGTAACCGTGTTAGTCAGTTGTCTTTGGTAGGATTATAGTTTTATGAAGTTCTAACATCTTGGAGCTCTAGACCTCCAAATTCCTGAAGCTCAAAAATCTTAGCTCCTTTTTTAGTAGAGCTAAAGGTCCTAGATCCCCGAGCATATGGGAATTTGACAAGCTCGAGAGGGATACACTCTTAAGTTTTACCCAATATTTGGGTAAGTCCACTGAATCGAACCTGCGGTTACTTGGAATAATAGTTTGAAGGAAGTACCTTCCATTTATAGGACTCAAATTCTATAATAGAAAAAAGGATTTCAAGGGATGGACAAGTTTAGAAAAGTCCTGTAGAGTCTATCCTGACTCTATGTTTGCGGATTTTATCCTTGGACATTTTTTTGGAGGATTAACACATATGTAGATTTAGAAAGGGGGTCACTTTCCATTTTCCCCAAATTCATTTAAAAACCATTAGTAACATTTATCCTTGGCTAAACAAGATTTAAAACATAAATCCATTGGCAGGATATGATATTTTAGCTTTACTTAGAGTTTCTAGTTAGCTAGGTCATCCAAATCACAATTATCTAGCATCCAAAAAAGATACAATGTTATACCACCATTCCGATATATATAAAGGATGTATATGTATAGCGCAACTACAAGCATTCAATCATGCATTTCAATTCAATTACACATAGTCTATGGAATACTGATCTATTACAGTCGATAGCCGACCAAATAACTGTGGGTGTTTGTATTTCCACCCAACCATAGGCTTAGATGCATTCATTCTTAGCACTCTAGTCACCCCCGTGCCAAGCCATGATACCACCAGGGATTTCACTCTTTTTCTCGGGTCTTTTGCAAAATCCTAGAGGCCACTCTCCTTTTCCCACAAGAAGCTAGCAGTCCAATTTTCTATCCACCAAACAAAGGAGCCTGCTATGATCACTCATTCAATCACACAACTATGTTTATCAGCTTGATTATAAAACACGCTCCAATATCTCTTGTAACCAGGACAACTTAATTTTTCATTTTTTCTTCTGAACTAGAGAGCCTCACACACTCTTCTTCTTTCTGAATGGTCCCTAGACCCATTCATGTTTCTCTTCTTCTTCTTGAGTGTTTTTATCCTCCTCTAGGAAGGTCCCAGACATGTCCTATTTCTTATGCCAGAAGGAACTCGGTTCAATATGGGCATGCAGGAATATTGCAATCTTCGGTACTCTGGGTTAACAGTTTTTTGTCTTCTCAGTCAAGACCTCGATGCTTCTATTCATTGAGGTAGTTGGTTGTTCAACCACCAGTCCTTTTCTCATTAAGTGATTTTTCCTTGGGATTAGGATGAAGCTTATTATTATAGATCAAATATTTTAGCAAAGAGGATTGGGCCATCCTGGCATGATGAAACCTCTCTACAGGTTTCCTCTCTTTTCCCTCTAGTGGCATCATGGCTAGTACTTCAAGGCTTCACCCCCACATTCATTTTTTGGAAATATAAATAATAATACATTTACATTGTTCTCATGCCATGGCATGGTAATCATAATTAATGTTTAATTACAATGTGGGGGAAACAAGGGTATTACAATCCCCTCCCCCTTCAAAGGAACATCATCCTTAGTGTTCTTTCTCAATAACACATGTCATGCCTTTGTCATTTAGCTCCTTCAACATTACCTTATTCTTTTCCCTTGTAGTTTTTTCATTTTCCATATCATCGACATTCACCATATTCCTACAACATTTAAAATAACGAACATGTCAATTCACAATTTTGTGCATAACCATTTTATTATTGTTCATAATTTAAGAGGGAATTTTCATAATCTAGCACAATAATTATCTATGCAGTTCATGGATCCACATCCATATGGTTGTCTCGTTAACTTGGGTCACTATTTTCCTTGACATACCCCTTTTTTTCATGATCCAAACCAATAATTTACAAGAATTATCAAAGTCTCCTCTTCCTTGCGGTCACTCACCTTGCAGGCCCAGGCTTAGGAATCCCCTTCTCTTCTATACAATCCCTCAGGCGATCCATATTTCCTTGCCAAGGATTTATCACACAAAAAGAGATTCTTAGAGACTTCATTGAATCTTAGAGTCGAGGTGTCCCTATGATTTTCTCTGTCAAAGCGTCCCTTTGGCCTATTTACCACAACACAACATCTTCCAGGGAGATCATGACTTATCACAAGGTTCCCATGTCAAATCAATAGCCTATTTCCATGATTTCCATCTTGTCATCCATTCTCTTTCCCTCTAGGACATACTTTTTGTCTCACCTATATCTCATGCATACAATAACTATGGGATGTTATCATCAATTCCAATTCAGAATTTTCTTGCAAATCTGTCACCCATAGATTTCCAAATTTCACATTTTCATTTTCCGATCTATTCCATAGAGGAAACATACTCTCAAGTATGATATTTTCCATCCCATAGCGGTTTGGATCAACAATCATTGGTCTTCCTTATGGGATTACTTCTACTTCCATATCCAAAACCCTTCTTGTTGTAACTCCACCTTCACACAGCCAAACACGTTGTTAGTTATCATGCATATTATATCTTCAAAATTGTGCACACTAACAATCAAATAATTTTCATCTATTCAAGGGTACAAATCAAAAGGAAATATCGTTATTTACGCATGCATAATTTCAACATATCAAATTTTCCAAATGCAATTCAATTATCAAATGACTTTAATCAACGTGTCAATGTCCATGGCCACCTTCATACCCAATGCACTCTTGCATTGGTTTGAAGTTTTCCATGCTTTATGACAAGCAATTTTCCATGGTGTGTTGGATCTCAACCAACCTCTTGACCATAAGTCTTATTCATTCTCATTCGTTACTACAAACGGACCATGCTTCCTTCTACAAACTGATCATGTCCTCAATTTAACATAATATAATAAGAAACCCAAGTTGCATATGGTTGCATCAAAACACTTTTTTGTCCTTACTGGTAACTAGTGCTTCCAATACTAAAGGCCACCCACTTCCTCTCTTTTTTTAACACCATTACAATTCAGGTAGAGTATTGGAAGGTCCCCCTTCCTTAATGGGAAATCTATTATCTGCTCTCTTATGCAATCATGAATTTCCTCAATGCATTCAATTCAATATGTTGCATATGAGCACTTTTGCTCTCAATCACTCTTGATTGGTCAATGTACCCATGACACTACTTATTCATGAATTTTCTTACAAGTATCCTAAATTATCCTTGATTACCATAGGTTCATGCATCTATCATTCAGGTTATCTTCTTTATTGAATCATACCATGCTTGGGTATCAATGGAATACAATAGCCACTCAAAATTATTTGCATACCATTTAGAAAATAAAACACTTTAGAGGGGACTCTTACCAAATCCCTTCATACCTTATGCCACACAGGAATGAACATTTTATACTTGTTCTGGCTGCCAACACCCTCTCTTATATTACCTCATTATTGGTTCTTTATGGGCTCCCAAAGCCCCTTCAACAATCTTTCAACAACAACCTTCTTGTAGTCATCGTCTGTTTGAGGATGTCCATCATTGGTAATTGTCTTTCCCAATAGCTCCAATTTCTTTCTACTCATGACATACATCAAAATTATATCAGTCATCACATAAAATAAAAATGTATGTATCATAGCATTTGAATCAACAAAATATTTTCATATATGCCCCAACATATCTCTATGCACTCTACCACATTAACCTTAATGTTTTCATGAGTGTAATCACAATCCAATTTTCAGTTTAATCTATATTTATAAATCTATCAACATCCTCATGCTAAATTTTTTTACATGGATCAGCATATCAGTTTTTCATTCTAGAGAATCACAATAGATGACAAGAAAGGATTCAAGGGACTCTTCCATTTTTTCAACTCCTTCTACATAGCCCTAGACTTCCAATCCAGTTGACTCATTTCCCAAGGACTCACTGCCTTTACTCATTCATGGCTTTAACCAATTTATACATGCTTGTTCTTCTTTTTCCTTTTACCAGTTGTACTTGTTTCCACAGCTTCCCTTTTAAGGATTACAACTCTTTTATACAATTTAGGGTTTTATGGTGAGAAAAGTATTCCTCCTTTTCTCCTTCTTTGCTTCTGCAATTTAATCCCTTCTGGGATCTCCCTTCTCTTTTCCTTTAACAGTCTTGCTTAGGTTCACCTTAACCATATTGGATAAATCAACATGCTACAACAACAAGTTTTTTGTTCACAGTGAATTATGAACATGTGCTTCCTACACATTACCATTTAGCTATCAAAATGTTCAATGTTCATTTGTTAGTATTCCGTCCATGCATTATTTTTTTTAATGTAATTTGATATATATATATATATATATATATATAAGCTTGCATCCCACTTCCCAATTCTCAATAGTCATTATGGTTGTGACCCTATTCTCTTGACAACGTCTTTACATAGTTTCTCCACGGGGAACTCCTTTAGCATGCAATTTCCTTATTGCATATCCATTACTATCTATGATGGCCTCAACCTTGAGTCAACTTCGTCTTTATCATTTCATTTGTTTACCAAATATTCCATAAGGAATATAAACTTGCATTCTTATTATGCATTCTAACTTACGTATGCACATTATCCCATTGTACTTTCATGCACAATGTTCTTACTACCTACTTCAACATAATGTGTATCTACTATAGACACACTAATAGCTTGATTTTATGTATCTATTGAAATTTAGTTAGTTCATGATTGTTCATGGTCACTTATATACAACTTTTAAAATCCTATTCAAGTTTCCTTTTATCACGACAACGGAGAAATCCTTCTCATTCACTCTTTCATCAATTTATACTAGAATTTCTTGAGGTAATGAAACACATTACCCTAAAACCATCATTCAAAAAAAAATTTCATGACTCTTCAGAATAGAGTCATTCATGCATCCATGGTATTCATTCAGTCTTGGCAAGTTCAATTCTTGTCTTACATTTCACTCATTCAGGAAGTCACAATGTGACATTAGTATACATATACTCATACATCATACATGTGCATCACTTGCACATTTAATATCATTCATTCATATCTATTTTGTCTAAATATTAGTCTTCATATCAAGCAACCTTACAATGCATTAAATCCATGCACTCAATTTTATACAAACATAGCTAAACATTCATCATCAAAGCTCATTTATTGCACCTTTTCCATGTCATTCATACATATGGACATATCAAACATTCAGATCCTTCTCCCAAGTATCTTACTTCCATTCTTATGACAAGTCTCATAGAGATACTAAACACCAAGCTTCCCTCTCTATTGATAGATTGTTGTCATTCACATGATATCCACATGGAAAGTTTAACAAAAATAATCATAACTATGTCCCCATTTCCATATGACAACAACCAACAAGAAGACATTCTTTCCTCAACTACTATAAAATTATTCAACAACCCAAAAATACCATCTGGGCAATTCCAATGGTGCCCAAGGAAACAAGATAGCTTATCAAGCTTCTTTTTCATGCCTCATACATATTTTGTTTAACATACCTTTTTATCAAAGGATTTATTTTCTATGTTCCCTCTCATTACTACTTGATCATACCAAGTCATAGTTATATGGATACCATCCACCTCTGGATGTCAACCTAACACTTTGGTCATCTAGAAGTGCTCCAACGCTTCCTTTAGCACATTCGGGATAAACATTTCATTGACCATTCTACCTTTATCCTCATTCTGTAATATACAATCATCATCATCATCATTTTACTTATGCTTCTATAATCATATCATCACTAACATATGATCTATGACATCACCATATTTTACTTCCAATAACAAACTATAATAAGTCTATATGCACCAAGAATTTTACCCATGCTTGCAGTGAAAAGGTATTCCACTTTCTTACCTATTGCATTATAATGCATATCCATGCCCTTTAATTTAAAAGAGATATACAACCCCTTAGCACAACCATGAGCCTTTGAACTTTCTCATGTCACTTCACATCTTCCATGAGGTTTATTCTCAGTGCATAGGAATCCTTTTTACTAAGTCCAAGTCTCTTATTTAGGAAACAAATGCAATTAGCAGAGGATTCATAAGCCCACATTTGCATAAAACCTTTCCATCTCTTTAGTCCATTCACATACAAGTCTTTCTATTAGTTCCTATCAAACTAATAACACTCTTGTAGGAGCATTTATCATTCTACCAAAGAAACAATATGCTCCCTCTACTTCATCCTTTCCTGTAACTTTTCTATTTTAATAATTTTCCAAAAGGAAACCTCAACCAAGGGGTTGGTGTAGATAACATCTAAAATTTTCCAATGCAGAGGAAATCTTCTAACAAGCTTGTCTTTTCCTTGTTATACTAGTCCTGTGATTGATTT
>SNQJ01S0195824.1:0-17280 GCA_010110895.2 Picea sitchensis
ATCTTCAACCTCTTCAGGCTGAGGCTACAAGGTAGATTTTAAAGGTATATTATTTCGGTCGAACAATCTTTCTAATGGAATAAGACCCTTAGGAATTTGATTATTCTTGATCAAGAGCATTGCATGATTTGTGATTCTATCTAAATTGAACTTCTCTGGATTTTCTCCTTCTTGCATAATCCAAATTGGATCATTTTGATTTTCCTGATCTATGTGTGTCTCAGAAAATTCATCTATCATTTCTAGAAATTGTTTTATTTGTTCATCATATTCAAAAATTTGCCAATAATGAACATTATTTGGAATTGAAGGTTTATGTCTCATTTCAATGTGATAATTCAATTTCAGAATAGTAGGTGGTATGAAGTTTGTTGCTGTCAGGCTGCTAAATTGAAGCTTTGAATGTCCTGAAACACTAAATTGTCAAACCAGGGTTGGTAAACTTAGAGCTGATACACAGTATGTGCAGGCAAGCGTCTAGTCTCTATCTGAATGCTATCCTAAAAATAAAACACACACTTATTCTGGAAACTCGAATCCTAATGACGAACTTGAAACTGAGCATTTCCTATTTAAATCATCAGCAGAAAAACAGTCTTGTATTCAAATGTTGGTGCTGCTATTTCTATTCAAAAGTGTGGTTCTACAAAATCATTCTACCTCTATGTTCAATCATCTACCATCAGCATTTTCGTCTAAGTCATGACATAGAGAGTATTATCGAAAGTGCATCTATTCTGAGCATCAAAAAAAAAAATCTAATGCTATATACAGGAAAACAGAGTACTATTCTGTCTACTGGTACCAGGAGCTCCTTTCGTTCTAACTGTAACCTAACTGTTCTAAACACGCAAGGTAACTACTGTCTAACAAAGCAAAGTGCATGCTAGTTCTGAGTTATGCTCAAATCGAAAATGAAAAGCCAAATAACCATATGCATATTCTAAACCCTACAGGCATCAGTCATATGTTTAGTACTCAGCAATGTTAGAGATAACAGTACGTTGGAATTATTCAGTTGAGGAATACATAAACACGATGCTGAAATAACCAAGTCGATGTCACGCTATAAGCTGCAAATATACCATTCAGGAAAACAAATGCTAACATGCCAAAACAACGAAATCTATGAGCATTAAACTATCTCGTATGCAATTTCTAAAGCATGGAAATGAACTAAATCTATGACAGCATAAAACTAAATCTATTGCAACATGAGGCAGCGACTTGCACCAGTTTGGCGGGCCCAACCAAACGGCACAAACGTTGTTTGTAACGACCAGAGCCGACTATAACATTCTATGTAATCACTGTGTAAACTTCGTGCTTCATCAACTCAGGAAAAGAAATACTCAAATCACATATCGGTCGAATAACATAAGGTAACAACAGTCTGTATTAAAACATAGGTTCACGGTATCACATAATCCAGCAACGATAACAATAGCAAATAATAACAATAACCCATTCTCAGGAGTGATACCGGGTTTTTATAGAAGTCTTATTGTTCCTAACAGTCGAAAACAAAGATGCATAAACAAACGGATCCCCGATCCGAGAATAGTCATGGAATCAAGTTAGAAACGTATTTCACATCTTCGTGACACATAGTGTCATGAAGTGTGAATGATGAAGAATAATCGATCAGGTTTATCATTATGTCCTCGAGCACTCTGTGGCGATGACTCCAGCTGGCCTGTGAATCGTTCTATCTCTCGTCCGAACCATAACGCACACCATGATGCACAGATCTCGAACGGCTCCACTGGTACCTCCACGGGTGCGAGTTGGTACCTGGTACCGACATCCTGTTCCAAAAATAGCAGTGGTACCTAACCCAAGTTATATTAGTTCCAATACCAAATTAAAGCATTAAAGTGCATAAAAATAGCTTGAATTGCAAAGATACCGTAGGTAACCCCATTAAGTGGTAGGGAGATGTCAATTATGTCAAAATGAGGCCAAAAGGGTGGTACTGGCATATAAATGGAGGTCTCTGATATATAATATGGGCAAAGAACATGATCAAAACTGGGGACCAACAGTTGCATCTTTAGCTAAAGATTATTCTTGTTAATTATGCAATCTGGGAATAACATGAATGTTGAATGATAAGAAAAAAATTTATATTGGCTCCTATGAACAATTTCTATAAGACCTCATTCTTGGATTCTTAGCTTGATATTGATGTTTCATTTGTTTTACAATAAGTTCAACATCACCATAAACTATCAAATGTTGAATTTTTAATTTTCTAGTAGCTTCTAATCCTAAAATTAAAGCTTCGTATTCACATACATTATTTGTGTAATCAATGTCTCATTGCAATCTATAAGAAAAATGGATGTAATACTCATCACTGGGTGCCACAAATAGTACTCCATCTCCTTTTTCTTCCCAAGATGAGGCACCATCGAAGAACATTTTCCACATCCCATCTCTAATATGTACATTTTTCTTTGGAAGTTCTATTTTTGTATTTTCTTTTTCTGTACATTCTTGAAAATCATCATCTAAGGATAAAATACAATTTCATAAATCCTAATAGCAACATAGAATGGATAATTATTTGGGTTTCGAGGATCACTTACTATATAGGCCAGTCTAGTTTCTCTGAACAATCTAGTAAACTGTCCACCAAAAATCAGAATAGTAGCATATGTCATGTCCAACTGAACTGATCCTCCTAACTTTGCACCCCAATATCTTGATAAAAGCATGCCATATTTTGCAGGAACATCAATTATGACCAAATCCATAAGAATACTTTTTACTGGAATTTGAGCTAGATTTACAACCAAATCTTTAATCATACTTAGACACTTAACCTTTCTGGACTCAAAAGAGTATAAATCTTGATAAGGTCTGGTAATTTGTAAGCCCATTTTTTCCATTATTATTTTTGGTATCAAATTATGTGAAGCACATGAATCTAACATGCAATTGTGTAACAAATGGTCATGCACAGTAAGAGTGATATAAAATGGATCAACTGAGTCTTTATCGTTTTCAATATGTGGTCCAAACATAATCGTTGGTTCTCATCTTGCAGGTTAATAACATCGTCTTGGCATTCTGCATCTTCAAAATTAATTACCTTTGAAATCTGCTTCTTGTAAACCAGATTTCTGGCAAGTTCAATGAGAGGAACTATAATTTTAATCTTATTCCATTCATTCTCAAGATTGAAGATACCAACTGAATTTTCTAATTCTTTGGTATGAACTTCAACTTCTTTGTTCTCCATCTTTTTAGTTTGCGTTGCTTTAGTTTCAACTTGGTTTATTTGAGCAGCTTGTACTTCAGTAGGAGATTTTGAAACCACTTCTTCATTTGCTTTATTCCATGACAAGAGATTTTTATGTGGATTGGTGGTAGAAATCATTTCTCTTAGCCTCAAATCATATTTATGTTGAAGCTTATCCATTATTGAATCAACAAGATCTTTATATTGAGCTATAGAGTCTCCCAAGTTATTGATATTTTGGTCATCAAATAAAGATCCAATATCTAAAGATTTTCCATCATCTTGTTTAGTTAAATGAGGTTCAACATCATCATCAATGAGATTGTTTATATCCTCATCTAATTCATCATAATCTTGAACATCATCTCCCTATATGATATTTTATGTTTTAAAAGGAGACTGAATCTTTTGATCCTCATTCTTGATTTTCCTATGTTGAATTTGAGGGTTTGTATTAAGGTTTCTTCTAAATTGGTTTTGATTTATAACATATGGATCCAGTTTGGCTTTCTCAATTTCCATCCTGAAAATTTTGTTTCATAAATCTTTTATTATCTTAGCCATTTCATCCATCTTTTCTTCTTGAGTGTTTTTCCCCGAACTGGAGGGTCATGCTTTTTCTCTAAACCTTCTAGGTTCTCTTATTCCCATATCAACTTTTGTTTTAATTTTTCTTGATGCCATCATATTTTATTCAATTTTGATAGCATCCTCTTGCATTCCAACTAAAGTTGTGGCTCTTCTTTCCCTTAAAAGTAAAGCAAAATCTGAATCAAAATCCCCTACAAAAGTAACTTTAGCAGCTAGTTGGGAAGGTTTTACTTCGGCTGGGATTTTGCTATAAATGTTATTGAATCTTTGGATAAATTCTGAAACAATTTCAGATGTTTTCTTCCTTAAATATCTGAATTTAGTTAAGTAATATAAATGGTCCTTTTTCTCACACCATTGTCTTAAGAAATAAGTCTCTAAATAATCATATGATGGTATAGAATTTGCAGGAAGTCCCCTGAACCAAGTTTTAACATGTCCCTAAAAAGTCTATACTAATAGTCTCATGTAAATGTCTTCATGTTCAATACCGAGAATATCAAAAAATTGATCAAAAAATGTTATATGATCTGTGCCTATTAAATCCCCCTCTCCCATTAATTTAGGTAGACTCTTCATATAATTATCAAGTGGATTATGTAGAACAAAAGGAAGGGCTAAGGGAGCATATCTAGTAGTGACTTTGTCAAAAATCCTTGTAGGAGGTGGTGGTGGATTTATATGTCCACCAGCCCCACCACCTTCAGCACCAACCATTGAAATTTTAGGAGAAGAGAAATTAGGGCTATACTGCATATTATCAAAGATTTCAAAAGACTGATGTACTAGATCTTTAATTGCTTCAGGAAGGTGAGATTGAAGTTCGGCTAGATAGTCAAAAGGTGATGGATCTCATGAGAGAGATGTAAAATCAAAATCAAATGGAAAATGGGAACTTGAGCTTGGTATTTCATATCGGCTAGATGGATAAATGGAGGAAGTAATAAGAGATGAACCTGAGTATAAAAGGTGATTCTCGGGGTTTCTAGATACAAAAACTTTACTTCAGGAAGACTAAGAATAGGTGGTGTATAAACGATATTAGGAATTGAAGAATATTCTTTACTCTCACTGGTAAAAGTGTCTATGAAAGAGATAGGGGTATTCTGGAATTTTTCTCCCTTTAGATCATACAGTTTTACTTCGGGAATTACCTCTTCTGGATTTTCTAACTTAACTTCAGGATTACTACTTGAGGATTCTATAGAATTAGGTTTTTGATGTTTTTATTTAGAACTAAGTAAACTTACTTCTTCTGATAGAATCTTAACATTAACTTGAGCAACCTTAGGTTGATAGATCTTACCTACTGATGTAGACATTTTCTTTAGATATCCTTTGGTTTTCAATAGTTTTTTGGCATCGAAAACTGACATAGTATGCTTATTGTCCGGGTTTTTCCTGGTATTTTTTCGTCCAAATGCCAGTTTTTCCAAAATGGAGTCACCAGGTGAATAATGAAAATGAGCCTTATCCTTTTTTTCAATTCTTGTTCACCATCAAAAATTGAAACTTAAACTTTGGCGTATTCCTAGGGAAAATAGTTTTGTTTCTTCGTTCCCCAGTAACAACGCCAAAAAGATGTTGTTACTGAGATTTATTCTAAGCTCACGGAATAATGTCAGGCATCCAAAGATTTAAGAGAATGGTTTTTGTAATGCTTTTCTACATTCAGTTTTAAGATGCAACTTCAAATGAATTTTAATGATTAGAAAACACAGAGGCAGTATCTATTTCTTCAATTTTTTTAAAATTTCGATCTTATGAAAAGTAGAATTGATTAATAAACAAATGTTAAAATAAAGTAAGGTACCAAATACAAATAAATTTTACCTTATCTAAAGTAGAAGAATTATGAAGAATGAATCCTTGATAGTTGATTTAAAATGAGGAAACTTACACAGATACAGGTCTTGTTTTACTCACAGTAATAACAGAGGAAAAACTATAATTGAACAAACTTCCAATATATAGATCACAGTAGATGTATTGCTAAATTGTGGTCTTTCAATATTCAAGAACCATTGAGTGAAGAAAATATGATTAGGAAATGAAAATACACATAAAGCACATAACTCAAGGAAATGAGATGTAGAATCTTTGTCTTCTCTTTCTAATTGATATTCAGTAAGTTTTGTTTTACATTCAGCAAGAAGAAGCCTCGAGGAGATCTTAGATATGTTTATTTAAACAAATATCTTTTAACCAAAAGTAGTTAGACATTCTACATTCTTCAATCTCAAAATAGAATACAATCAAAACTAAGAGAAACAATGAAGATATTTTTTGTATTTGCTGAGATTAATTTTGCTTGCTGGCACTTCACTTGTAGTTTATTTTCTCGCAGATGTACTTGGTTTTTTATGATCGTTGAGTTGAGCATGCAGATCCATTAATTACACAATGAACTTGGAAGGTTTGATATTTTCATTTAACTCAAATGAGAAATCCTTTTTGTGTACCAATGGTAATTTCTCTTGAATTTTCACAACTGCCTGTTGTGTGGTCTAATGTTGTAAACTTGGTTTTACTAGCAGAGCATTCACCATCTGTAAATAAACAAGATTTACCTGTTGGATATCATTTTTCACATTCTCTCTGCTTTTCCTTGGATTTTCTTTTCTCTTTTTTATCTCAATTTGTCCAAGTGTATCATGAATACCACTGACATCAATCTCATTCATTTCTAGATCTAGTGTTTAAAGAGAGTTAACAAAATCATCTTTTGATTCTCTAGCTAATTTCTTTCTTTCTTCGATATTAGTTTCCTAGACTTTTAAACCCATTTCTCCCTATATTTGTTCATACTATGAAAAAGGAGCATTCCCAGGCACATTGCGTTTTTGTATCCATACTATGAATTCTTGGAATTTTGACCTGGCCCTACATACTTCCCTCTCCTTTTCATAAATATTCTTCAAGGAGTTATTGAACACTTGATAATGTCTTTGGATAATATCTATATTTTCATACAGATCTTGTCAGACAATTTTCATCTTTTCATTTACTTCTGATGCTTGCTTCTTGAATGCAGAAATATCCATTCATGTGTTCTCGAATAATTTTATTTGGGTCTGCAACTTCTCTATTAACTTATATTGATGGGAAAGCATGTTATTATTCAAGTGTTTATTTTGAACACTTACTTCTAATTTGTCTTCTAACTGCTTAATTTGATGCTTAAAACCCTATCTGATTTTATCAATATCAATATCTCTAGCAGTCACTTCCATCTGTTGCATATCATTATGCAATTGTTCAATCAGAAGATTATTTTGTTCCAGTTGTTTTGTGAGATTATCCACTGACCATTGGTTGGCAATTGCAAAGGCTCCCAATGAGTCTGCAACTTCTTTTGCAAATTCAGGTTCACTTTGTCCCTATCCATCATATATCATTTTATGCTTTTTGGTAGTTACTCCCACCTACTGTCGAGATTCCATTCTTATGATAGCCTTTCTTTTCTTGTTGAAAAGGAAATTTGATGAAGGCATATATTCAGGTTTAATGGTTTTCAGGTCATCTATATTGATCACCTCTGAACCAGGTAACTCAGAACTTGTTGCTAGAGGAGTTAACGATGATATGGGAGAACTAAGTGCAATAGATCCTTCTTACTTTGTGGTATATTTCACTGGAGTTTCAGTATTTGGTAATGAYGGAGGGAAAGTATGCCCCTAATTCATAAAAGCTTCAAATGATGCTACTAATTCTTGCTCATTTTTTCCTGGTATGGATATTCCTGTAATTATTACATCCTTAGACAATGTATTTGCATCCTTTTCCACTTCCATAGCTTTGTCTTTATGCAAGCTATGTTGCTTCGGATCTGTTGATTCTGTCACCTGTGAATTTTGGTTAAGTCTTTGTTCTCCCTACAAGACTTTAGGTAGACTGTTCCTTCTGTGCTTCTGAAAGCTAAGGAAGCCTGACTATTGATCCTGAGGAAAATTTTGAAATCTGATTACAACTTCATCATAATATCTTACTCCTCTGAAAACTTCATCATAGGGTGAATCTTCATGGATGTATCTTTTCATATTGAATTGAGCTAAATGATTTTCAACCACCCTAGGTGGATCATACCTTTTGTACTCAATGTCAACCAATTTGATATATTATAATGCAGAAGCTTCCACCTTATCATGTCCAAAATAAGATAATGAAAATAGACCAACCTATATGGGAAAAGTTGGCCAAAATATTTTATGTGTTGCCTTCAGCTCTTTGGTTATCCCTCCTGAAATTGTTTGATGCGCTACTTCTCTGCAAACTAATCTGTTTGGTAAGAATTTGGGAAGAGCATGAGGAGATATATAACATTCAAACACTCTGATGTAGGAGAATCTTTCTTCAATATACCAATCTATGATAGCACCTAAATTTCCCATGATTTTTTCTGAAATTTCGGGGGGAGGGTGACCATAGATATCTTCATGAATTGGAATGACCACCTTATGAAAAATTTCATAAAAGGAGTCCTTTGAATTTTCCTCCCATAACTTAGCATGATAAAAATGTATAGACTCGGTGATAGTCGGAGTCTAGCTCCAATTCATAACAAGAAATGGGGTCCTAAAATAAATTGCATACATAATATATGTAGACATGTAAAAAGGAGCATGTTCTCCTTTCGACTTATGAGATTTGTATTCCCCAATTTGCTTGGCTAAGTTATCTGACAAAATTTTTCCCCAATCGAAAGTATATCCCTCAGCAACCTCATTGATTATGGGAACCCATTCTATGGTAAAGTGCGCAATATTTTTCTTAACAAACATTCTACATATCATCATGGAAATGTATAAGATATGAGCATCACAAGAGGATGTAGAATGTATTCCATGGGTATTAGTTTTGAACTTACTTGGATTTCCCCACCAAGTGTTTACTATATCATGGACAGTTCTATCATATTTAGTGCATTCCTCATCCTAAAACTTCATTATAAATGATGCATTGTAAGTGTATTTGGGGTTAAGAGTTAATTTTTACATTACTTGAATGTCCTTGGGTCAAAAAGAGCCAATTATGGTCTTTTGATGACTGCATATGGTTCTCGTTGGAATATTCACGCGTTCTAAGGCATAGCTTATCATATTGGTATATGGCAATAGTTTTGGTTGAGCAACAAATCTGTGTGGTTCGGACTTAACCACATGCCTTAACTTACCTGAAAATGTATCATCTTCTTCTTCCACTGAATCATCGGAATAGAGAGAAATTTCCTACTCTAGAATGTCATAAACATGCTTCCAAGTTTTAATGGCATATGTCGCTCGAGCAATAGTGTTTGAAAGTATATATGCATTTGGGTTCGATTCCTTAGCCAATGAATCCTTATTTGTGCGGTGCCATGATTTTCAAAAGTTGATTATAACCCTCCTATGATAAGTAAAAACTGTGAGCTCAAAAAATGTTGAATGCGAAAATATCAGATGCTAATGGCAAAAATGCTTTGAAGTTTGAAATTCCTTTATTTCTATAAATATTAATTTCTATCTATCCTTGCATTAATCTGTTGACAAAGTAATCATTACAAAATCTGTTAAATTTATTACCTGACGGTCGCAACACATTTCCCAATCTTAAACCATATCTAGTTGAGCGTATTATTAATGATCCTAATTAAGACAACGTACTTCGGAAGTTAGACATTCGGGAGTTTTGAGTGAAAAACAATGGATATATCCCGAAGGTTGAATTCAAGGAGCATTTAATCAACCATTAATTATTTTTTCGTTTTAATTAATCATGGTTTAAAGTCACATTTTAGTTTTAAGTACATCGGGACTTCGACATTCAGGAGTTTTGAATGCAACACAATGTATATCTCCCGAAGGTCGAATTCGCGGAGCAAATAGTCAAGCCATTTTAAGTACTTTGGGACTACGGAACTCCAGAGCTCTGGCAGTTCATGAGCTTGTATGTGCAATGAGTACTTTGACAGTTCGAAATTCAGGAATTTTGAATGAAAAATAATAGATATCTCCCGAAGACTGAATCTACGGAGTGATTAATTAGCATTAATCACAGCTACTTAAACTTGTTTAGTTTATTAATCTTTAGTGTTTTATTATTATGATAACGGGTACTTTGGTACTTCGGCGCTTCAATGCTCCCACGCTCCTTTGAATTTTTTATTGATTTATCTCTCGAAGGACAATCTCCCAGAGCGATGTGGTAGTGATGACATCACTTTTGATGATGTGTCATAGAAAGTGAGTGACACGTGTCACCTAAAAATGTGTGAATGATCTGACAAAAATGCCAAAATGGAGTGCCACATGTCAGCACAAATAAATTTTTTTGCAGGTGGCCTGTGACTAATCAGTAGATCTATTTAAAATATTTTTGTGGGAACATATCTCTGGGACTCCGGAGCTTCACAACTTTAGGGTTTTTTAATCTTTAAACTTGTTGAGTTTGAAACTCTCGAATCGCGAAGTCCCGAAGTGATTTTGTAGTTTTCTTTTGTTTAAAATTCGGGCAACTGTAAAATTCTAAAATCACGAGAGTCATCGATCTGGATGACTAAAATTTTTTAATGGATGAAAAATGATGTGCCATGTCAAAATATAACAATCATATCTTTTATTTTAAAAGGAACGATATTTCTAAGTTTTTTGTATGTTATTTTTTATAAGGTAAAAACAAAAAGAAATCAAAGTCTAATTTTTATTTGAAATTTTCTAAAGTGTTCTAACAGTTAGTGTGTATGATTGTCTCCTTACTTAGAATGTAATGCCTCCAATGGTGGCAAACTTGCACAATGGAGAACATTTCTTTGTCATAATTAGGGTACTTATGGACAAGATCTGATAGTGTCTCACTATGATAAGCCACGGGGCGGTCGTACTGAGTGAGAATTGTTCCCACAGCATAGTCGGAGGCATCTGTCTCAATCTCAAAGGGTTCTTGTAGGTCCAGTAACAAAGGTACTGGGGCTGAGCACAAGCGTTTCTTCAAATCATTGAATTATTTTTGTTGGGACAAGCCCCTTATAAACTTGTCCTTACCACGACCCCTGGTTACTTGGCTGAGGGCCCATGCAATATAGGAGAATCCCAACGTGAACCTGCAATATAAATTGGCAAGGCCTAAGAAGCTCTGAAGCTCCGTGAGCATGGTTGAGGCTGGCCAATCATGGATGACCTAGATCTTGGTTGGATCCACATGCACACCATTCTCAACAACAATGTACCCTCGGTACTGGACCCTATCCATTCCAAAGGAGAATTTTTTCAAGCTAGCATATAGTTGGTGTTGTCATAGAGTGTCCAGGACCTGTTGGATATGCTGCAAGTGTTTCACCCAAGTCTTGTTGTAGATGAGGATTTCATCCAAATACACCACTACAAAATAATTGGTGAAAGGACGCAATATATCGTCCATCATCCTCATGAAATTTGTTGGGGCATTTAGGGCCTGATAATCAATGCAGAGTCACCAGGTCCCATCTTTCTTCTGCATCAGAACGATCAGGCTTCAAAAAGGTGATGATTTGTGTCAGATGTGTACCTTGTGGATAAGTTCTTGGATCTGATGCTTGATTTCCTCATTTTCTAACATAGAGCAGCGATAGGCATTCCCAATGGGTATCGGTGCATCGGGGGTCAGATCAATGGAATGCCTGACTTGACAGTGTAGAGGTACTCTAGTAAGTGAGGAGAAGATATCTTTGTATTCTTCCATGACCTTATCCACTTGCTTCTCTTGCGTGGAGGGGTTGACCGTAGAGGCCTTGGTTGTAGCTGAAATATTTTTCTCGTTCTGTGAGAAAATCATGAAGAAGACAAACTTCCCGGTCTGAGAGATGACCTTCTTGCATTGCTTGGTAGAGATCAAGGAAATAACAATAGGTGGGACTACCTCGGGTATCCTGTGCAATTTCTTGTTCAAAGTAATAATAACACTTAGAGGCCTAGACTCATATACAACATGATGTTTCCATAAATAAGGTTGGCCCAAAAGAACATCACAAACTTCAAGGGGAGAAACATCACACAATAACTCATCTTTGAAAGGCTTGATGTCATACGACATGTGACACTTTTGGCTGCATAGATATTTCAGGGTCTAAATTTCGCCAATGGGATAATTTTCCATGGTTTTTCCCAAAAAAAGATTCGCCAATTTCCATTTTTTCTAAAAACATTTCGCCCAAATTCCATAGAATAAAATTATTTTACCTTAAAAATCGCCAAAATTTTAAAGAAACTATATAAAATCCTTATAAATTTGAATATTTTTACCAAACTATCACCAAACGTTTTACATTTTTCATATTAAGGACTAGTAAGATTATCCCATGTTTCTACATTTTTATATAAATTTCCATCCTTAAAATTATCCCTGGTTGGCTGACGCAAAGATCGCTTCCTTGGCAAAGCCATCTGATGGTGTAGGGTTGTGGGTGCGGTGTTGTCG
Source organism: Picea sitchensis (assembly GCA_010110895.2). Lineage (NCBI taxonomy): Eukaryota > Viridiplantae > Streptophyta > Pinopsida > Pinales > Pinaceae > Picea > Picea sitchensis. The sequence continues at coordinate 12,269 of SNQJ01S0195824.1, forward strand.
GAAGGGCCAGCCACTTGAAGACCTCCGCTAAGATGAGGTTCTTCTGGCTACTACTATCAACGATGAAGTGCATCGGAGTGCCTTTCACCCACATCTGTGAAAGAAAGAGGCGCTCACCTTCCTATGGCTCATCAGGTTCACCAAGATGGATCTTGGTGGTAGAAACAGTGGCACTGGGTTCTGCGTCAATGATATGTCTCCCCTTTTCTGGTTCTGACTCAGATTCAAAACCTACATCTGATTCAAAGGCTTTCACCTCATCCACCAATGACTGCTTTGAGTAGCAATCAACAATGTTATGCCAGGGGCTCTTATGGAAGTCGCAGCACTTCTCGGTATCTTTATTCGTCTTTCCATTATCCTTGTTTGCTTGCGGCTTAGACTGGCTCTCCCGAGGATGCCCATATTTGCTTTGTCCTTTGTTTTATGGGTTGGGGTTTCCCTTTCCTTACTTCTACTGTGAGGGGTTCCTAGGCCCAAACTACCATGTCTTTTGTTTAAGCTTCGGCTCGATTTTGACGGCATATCAATAGGTCACGCTCAAGGACGAGATGTCCAAAAACTCCATTTATGTCTGGATTTATATACGAAAACCACCGCGGTACTTTAGCACCACATGTCACTCAAAATATTTGACACCCATCTTGGTGCGCAAGGTATGGAAGACATTGATGAACTCTGGCACTATTCAATCTCTTTCCTGCCGTAGTGTCGTCCATATTATATACAAGTCGTCATAACTTCCAACTGGGTAGTATTGTTCCTTAATAGCATCCTTGAAGGAACCCCAAGTGGGTGCAACTACAAATAATGTGGATCCCTATATTTCCTTTTGCTCACAGAAATTCTCCCACCAATCTTGGACATGGGGGATAGCCTTGAGGAGCGCAAATGTAATATTTTGTCTATCGAAAAAGTTGTGGATAGAAAAATACCCTTCTAGAAGGTTTAACCATTTATATATGGCATCCACATCTATTTGACCTTCAATTATAGGAATATCAAAATTTATTTGTACCTTGAAGGGGGCAGTGCCTCCTCTTGAGGTAGATGCCTCTCTTGTCAGCAATTGTTGCAGGATTTGCACAAAGTTTTCCATCATCTCGTTCCTCTCTCACTCAAGTGATTACTCGAGCAAAATTTTGAAAGGATATCCTGCATCGTCTCCTTTCTTTCCGCCTACCTTGGAAGGTTTCTTGGGCATGTGAGAGAAGTTGTCCTCGAGAGAAACAAGCTCAATACGCAACTCTCTATACCCTGACCTCATCAGGGACATGCACTAGAAAATGACAAGGAGCAGACCGCTATGATATCAATGATTTGGATTTATGATCAAAATGAAATGAAAGCACAAATTTATAATATTAACATAGAGAAACAGTGAGTAATAACAAAGATACAGTAAAACTTGAGTTCTATTAATTAAGAAATATGTTGAAACTGTAAAATGCAAACTGAAACAAGATTTTTAGAATGGTGTCATATTATCTCTGAGAAGAGATGTGACGACTACGCTCATTCGCAATAATATGAGTACAATGAAGCTTTGAAGGCCTTTTTACAATAAACATCAATGCCAAAACCCTAGACATCCAAAAAACATAATCCTAGGAGATGAAACAACAAAAGTCCTGTGGGCCCTATTGGGGTAAGTTAGTACATTAACTTCTCAGGGTCATCACTTTTGCATACAATTTAGGGGCCTCATTCATGCCATTAAACATCGTTCAGTTTATCGATCACCAAAAAATATTGTTTAGTGCCTAGGCCCTCAAAATAGCCACAGAAGTTTAGGACCTGAAAAACTGCAAAAAATAGTAAATTGTCAAAAACCAGTTTTGAGCTAGTTGGAATAGGTGGGTGGCCACCGATATCCCCCTAGATCAATAATCCCCCCTTAAGAAGAAATGGTATCCATTGCATTGATTTTCCCCATAAAATGAGGAAATTTCTATTGAATTTGGGCCTAAGTGAGCCACTTGCCTTGGTGTAGGAGCTGACCTGCTTTGACAACCCGATAAAGTTGGATCCTCTACTGGTGAGTGCCCTTGAATTGTATGTCCATGATCTGATTAGTGGATGCATGTTCCATGTAGTAAGGGTTGAGATCTATTTGTGTCAACTGTTTTGCAATCTCTTAGGTTTCCAATAATGGTGGAAAATATGGTCGAAGTAGGTCCACATTGAACACTGGGTGCAAGCCAAGGAAGGGGGGAATGTTGATCCCAAAATAATTGTCACCCACAACCTTGGTGATGGTGCAAGTTCCATAATGGAGTGGACGAAGCTTCCGATGAGGCCCTGTAAGGTTTTATTTCGGTAAGTGCAACCAAACTTTGTCTCCCACTTGAAACTTGTGTGCCACCCAGTGTTGATCATGGCATTGCTTGTACTTGGCATTGGACCAATGTAAAATGTCCCGAACCTGTTGGTGGATGTAATGGATCTGCTCAATGAATAGTGAGGATTTTTTAGCCTCAGTCAGAGCATGGGATGATTCAACCCTGGTGGCCGCAAGGGGTAGTGCAACATCCATGGGACCCAATGGTTAGAATCCCAACCCCACCTGAAAGGGGATGTGGTCAGTTGAGATATGTATGGATCTGTTGTAGCTATGTTGAACATAAGGAAGACTCTCGTCCCATGTGTGGGGGTGCTTGTAATTGTACATGCGTAGAATATGCACAATCATTCAGTTTACGACCTCGGTTTGGCCATCCGTCTGGGGATGGAAGGTAGTGGATTTGGTGAGCTTGGTGTCCAACAGTGACCAGAGGCTTAACCATAATGTGTTGAGGAACTAACCATCCTGATCTAATATAATGGCTTGTGGGATACCAAAATGTACCCACAATCATTCAATGAATATCTTGGCAGTGGCCTCCGCTATGATGCTCTTCTTGCAGGCATCCAGAATCGCCATCTTGGAAAAGTGATCAACAACCACAAAAACATAGACATTTCTTCGCTTGGTGGATGGAAGGCCTGACATGTAGTCCATTGAGATTGATTTTTATGGCCTATTGAGAGTAGGCAAAGGGGTGTACAGGCCCTATTTCTTATTGGTCAGTTTGACAATAGCATAGGCAATGCAGGACCTTATATACTTGTTGACATCCTATTGAAGCTTTGACTAGTAAAAATGTTGTTTCAACACTGCCACTATCTTTTCAACACTGAAATGTCCTGCCACCCGACTATAGTGGGCTTCCCAAATCATTTTCACCCACTCGCTTGATGGAATACAGATATGGACCAAATGGCATAACAACTCATCCTGAAGATGGAAATTAGTGACAGCTATGTTGGCGCCCAACATCTGGTAGGTGGTGGCGAAGTCAATATATTTCTCATAGAGGTGGGGCCATTCATAGGTCTCGTGGCTACAAGATTCTAACACCGTGGTGAATGCGGCGACTAGAGGTCGGATGAGGAAATCAGTGAACCGATTGGTCCTACATGTCTTATACTTGATTTTGAGGTGGAACTGCTGCAATTATGTGGACCACTTATGATGGTGGTCATTCTGCAATTTTCCTTGTGTCTACATAAATTGTAGTGACTTATGATCAATGTGGATGACTGTCTCCTTCCCCGGAATGTAATTCCTCCACTGGTGGCAAGCTTGCATAATGGAGTACAATTGTTTTTCATAAGTAGGGTACTTACGGACAACATCTGAGTGTCTCACTATGATAGGCCACGGGGTGGTAATCTTGAGTGAGAACTGCACCCACAACATAGAATGAGGCATATGTCTCGATATCAAAGGGTTATTCCAGGTTAGGTAATGAAAGTACTGGGACTGAGCACAAGTGTTGCTTCAAATAATAGAATGCATATTGTTGGGACAGGCCCCACACAAACTTGGCCTTACCACCACCCTTGGTTACTTAGTTGAGGGCCCATGGAATATGGGAGAATCCCAACACGAACCTGCAATATAAATTGGCAAGGCCTAAGAATATTCAAATCTCTTGAGGGTGGTTGGGGTTAGCCAGTCATGGATGAATTGGATCTTGGTTGGATACACATGCACACCATGCTCATCAACAATGTAGCCTAGGTAATGGACCATGTCCATGATGAAGGAGCATTTTTCCAACTTGGTATATAGTTGGTTTTGTCGTAGAGTGTGCAAAACCTGCTAGATATGTTGCAAGTGTTCCGCCCAAGTATGGTTGTAGGTGAGGATGTCATCCAGATACACCACTACAAAATAATTAATTAAAGGCCACAAGATATCGTCCATCATCCTCATGAAAGTTGTTGGGGAATTTGTCAAACCAAAAGGCATGATCAACCATTCAAAAAGACCTTCTTTTGACTTGAAGGTAGTCTTCCATACATCTATCTACTATATTGGGAACCTGATGGTAGCCAGACTTTAGATCAATCTTACTAAACTATTTGGCCCCATTGATTTGATCAAGGAGATTGTCGATTCGAGGAATCTGGTACCTGTTTCTAACTGTGATCTTATTTAGGCCATGGTAATCAATGCAAAGTCTCCAAATCCCATCTTTATTTTGCACCAGCACAATCGGACTTCCACAAGGTGATGAGTTGGGTCAGATGTTACTCTTTTGGAGCAGTTCTTGGATATGATGCTTGATCTCCTCATTTTCTAACAAAGAGCGATGATAGAATGGCCCATTGGGTATCGGTGGGTCGGGGGTCATATCGATGGAATTCTTGACTTGACAGTGCAGAGGTACCCCAATAGGTGAGGAGAATATGTCTTTGTATTATTCCATGACCTTATCCACTTGCTTCTGCTGCATGGAGAGTTCGAATGCACATGCCTTGGTTGTGGTTGCAATCTTTCTCTCGTTCTGAGAGCGAATCACGAAGAAGAAAAACTTCCCGGACTGAGAGATGACCTTCCTACATTGCTTGGCAGAGATCAAGGAAATAGCACTAGGTGGGACTGCCTTGGGTATCCTGTACAATTTCCTGTTCAAAGTAATAATAACACTTCGAGGCCTAGACTCATATACAACATGACATTT
>SNQJ01S0195825.1:5882-17474 GCA_010110895.2 Picea sitchensis
GGTGCTAGTTTACCCCTTTTTCGAACCGACTAGACTATCTTCGAAAAAGGTACCCCAATGGAGTCTCCTTTTATGTTTTTTCAGACTCTCTAAATATGAAAAACCACCGATCTTACCTTCTCTGGGCTCGTTAAACTTACATCGAAGGACGTTACCATTGTGTGTTTTGTTAACTGCGTTTGCATACCTTATACGCCAACCTTGTAGCACTTTGCTTCTGCGTCTTAACACCCTTGGCCCCCAGAGGATTTTTCCTAAGTATCATTATTCTGAACATCAGTCTTGTCCTTGCGCCTTGAACTTGTATGTTTGTAACACTTGTTCCTCCATTGTAACATAACATTCCTTTATTCTTTTTTCCAAAATTATTGAAAAAGACAAAAAAAATCAAATATACTCCAAAAAGAGGAAGGGAAAAGTATTTTCTTTATTGGCAGCATAATGAGTCTCCCTTGGATAAAGCACATATGTTCCTTTGTTCGTCAAACTATGGGATGTAATATGACCTTAGGAAGTTGTGCTCGCTACATAGAGTTGTGTCCTCCTCTGTTTGGTTATTCTTCCAAACATATGGAGAGTTTGCGTTGCCTCCTGCTTCGTAAACTTATGTTTAATGCCATGTTGTCTAAGTTTCATCATTTGTCGTGTTGTTGTCCAAGGGAAGTTTCTACCAAGCATGAGTCGACCCCTCTGCAATTTGTCTCTTGCCCTCATACCCAACCATCCTGAATGTCCAATCAAGTCCTTGTTCGAAATCAATGAAGNCACTCTTACCTTGAGTTTTGAAGATTTTGAAGTTGTTGCTTGAGCTCTGAAGATCTCATCTCCAACCATCAGGCCATATCAACTTCTAGAAGATGGATACTCTATATGTATATCTTTTTGATTTCGAGATGTAGCTCCGCTGTGTATTGTTCGCGGCTACACTTTATATAGTTATTTGACATGGATCTACAGTGTATTTGATTGGTAGCTATGATTCTATTTTATCCCGCGCATGGGTATGCCCACCTCAGTGAGACATTTGTTATTTTGCAGACGGCGCCTCCCGGTTCCTAGTCCCTGGGCTCACTTGTTCGGCACATCAGTGAAGATTGGTAATGTATTTCGGCCATCAGATGCTCTTCTGACCTCACACATTAGGGGGGCATCTGTTATAACCCTAATTTGCACCATACATGCTTACCTGGCATCAAGCCATTTCAGATCCCTTTTTTGCCAAAGCACTGCTGAACAACTCTTTAAAAAACATCTTTTATAAGGGCCCACGCGCCCTACTTCATTACTGAACGTGTGTACACGCTAGCTGACCTAAAACAACCCTCGTGGACCTACAAAAGCATGAAAAAAAGAAAGTTGCCAACGAAACACACAGCTTTGGGTGAGTTAACTGAAACTCCCGGCCATGCATGGCCGATGGTTCGTCCAAATACCTAGATTCTTCTAGCCTATAAAAGAAGGGTTAGGGGTCCCATTTGGAAGAGGAGAATAAGAGTAAAAAACTCTGCCCAACTGCACATTCCCATTGTCCCAACCCTTTATCCATCCTTGTGCAAAGAGAGATACAAAGCAAAGAAGTTGGAGGACATTTGAAGAGGAGCCCAAGATCAGGATTCGCAGAGCAGTGGTCGGTCTCGACATTGTAAGTTGATTCATTAAAGTTAATAATAAAGAAATGTTTTTCCCGTCCCACTATATGAGTTCTTCATAGTTTAGTAAATATATGTTTGAATCTCTAACCCATTAGTCTGTAGGTAAAATGCATGTGTAATTTGTTGCTTGTTTTGTATGCAGGTCAGCCTTAGGAGGAGAGCTTCTAACAAGCGATCAAGCGTGAAGAATGATCGACATCGAACATCGGAACAAGGTATGTTGGTCTAACCATGTATTTGCTGAAAAGAAATGGGGATTAAGTCTGGGGACGAAGGTAGAAAGTAGGTTTCTTTTGGTCATATCTGCATGCATAATATAACCCTATTTGCTAGTCCGTAGGGGGATTTCCCACCACAACACATGTGGACCCAGAATGCCACATCAACAACCACGTCAACAAAGATGCCACATAACTGGAGCAGATTAATTCATATTGAGATGAAACCTTTTAGTTTTGTGTATAGTGAGGAGATCTACAAAAATACAAGAGAGGGCCACTAACCAATTATGCTCTGATTTTCTAGAAAAATGCAAATTACCTTTTTTTGAAGATCAGGGTCGAGCTCAATGGAAGGAGCCCAACTTGTATAGAGTGTCAGAAAAGAAGACATGAAAATACTGTGTGAAGGGATTGGTCAGATTCTAAGGAGTTTGGAGTGAAGGTGCCAAAATAGGGCAAAATCCACTATTCTAGGCCACTTTTTGGGGATTTTGGGGATTTTTAGAGGAGGAAAAGAGTCCCCAGGTGACAAATCTAGAAACATTATTTACTCAACATTTTGTATATTCATCAAGCCAGACAAATTTGGCTTAGTGATTTTTTTCCAAAAGTGCACAGTTTGGGAGATAGCCAATTTGGCTAAAAATTCTAAGTTTGGAAAAAGGGGTGAAGAGGGGAAAAAATGTCATTTTCATATTTCTGTAGTTTTTTATTGGAGCCTCAGATTGACAATCTGAGAGTTGTTTTTATTTCCCCCAAAAAAAATGTAATTTTATTTCAGCAGTGGTGAATAAAATTACATTTTGTAGATGCATATTGAAATACATTCAAAAACAAGGAGAAATACCGCAATCTTGTTTCAGAGTATAAATTGCCTTTCTGCCCGACTATTGTACCTATGTCATGATAGTGTATAACTACAATCATTTAGAGCTTTTACATAAACTAACATAGCATTATAACATTGATAGATAACTTGAGCTATTAAAGTATCAAAATCTATAATAAAAAGTGCAAGTGTTGTTGAATTTCACTATTATGCTTGATCGACCAGGGATTTGTGAAAAGGTCTATGATAGTATTCAAAATGACTGCCATCCTTGTATTCATTTATGATCCATTTCCCATAATCCATACGCAAGCCAACTTTAGACCCTTGATCTGCTTTCTCATTTCGCTCCCTGTAAACATGTTATTAGGAAAAACTGTCAAAATTTTATTTCAAGAGAAAAATATCCTCCAGCAATGGAACCAATCTCAATTTTTGACACCGATATGTTCCCATAGTCCAGTTTATAGAAAGCATGGAGTTTCCAAAGGAATTTAATTCCTTGCATCCTTTTTATATTGAAAACAAAATAAGCAGCTTGAGAGACAGTAATTCAATGTAGTTGTTTGATCCTTCTCCCAATCCCATTTTCATTTTGCAGTAATGTGTATCACTTAAATGCATCAAAGCTTCCCCTCCACAAATGACATTTTCCCCTTGAGAGGATCCATCGGAAAACCCCCAGGGCTTGGATTTGTCGATTTTCTCTTCCTGGAACCTGTGAACCCCTTCCAACCCTTTTTTCTAAGGGAAGAAAGAAAGTATAGAAATTCCTTGAGTTGTAGTTACCTTTGGTGTTGATGGCTTATCCTGAAAAATCGCTTGGTTTCAGGCAAGCCATATGCCCCAAACAAGAATTAGAGGTAAGGATTTACATACTTGCATAGACTGATTGGCCTTCCATATCTTCCAAGCCTCTTCCATACTACGCTTGATCCATCTACAGTCCCAACCCAATAGCTTGGAGAATTCTTTCCAGACCATCTGGGCAAAAGGACAATTCATAAATAAATGAGAAATTGTTTCTTCGTCAGACTTGCATAAGGAGCGCCAACCAGGACCCGGTTTGTTCCTTTTCTACATGTTGTCCCAATTTGGTACCTTGTTCTCCAGTATGCACCACATGAAAATGTGTGATTTGGATGGGAATTTCAACGTCCATAAACCCTTCCACCACCATTTTTTCTCACGTTGGTGAATATCAATGTTAAGTTGAATGTATCCTGCCTTTGGAGAGTAGGTGCCTATTCGAGAGTGATTCCAAATTAATTCATCTTCCATGTCTTGAAGTCTAATGTGGGAGAATCTCAATGCACTGACATAGTCTTCCCATATCCGAGTGGCCTCTCCCTCTAGCTCAACTGCTTCGTAGAGATCCATCCTTGGTGCCATAAGGTAGTATGGATAGGGTCTGCCACCTGATTTAAAGTCACATGATCTTGGACCCATAGATAATCTATAGTGCCTATAGGAAGGATATGTTTTCCATTACTTCCAGGCCATGAATCAACCCCAATTTTTACTCGTTGTCCACTCTCAATCCTCCATGCTAGACTGCTACCAATGATGGGAAATGATTTTAACACCATCTTCTAGAAAATAGATTTATTGGGGTGGTCTTTATTAGGATTTTGAATCTAGTCTTCAATGGACTCAGGTGCAATATATTCATGTTCGACCACATTTGACCATAGGCTCTTCCTTTTCATCAACCTCCATACACATTTTGAAGCTAGGGTCGAGGATGAGAGAAACATGTTCTTGAGGCCCCACCCCCAAGGACTTTTGGGGTGGCAATGTGATCCCATCTTACCCACAGGAGAACAAATTGGTCTAAGTGGCCACCCCAAAGGAATTTGAAACATAACCGCCTAGTTGTTTCCAGAGCCCCTTTTGGAATCCATGCAAGGGACATCCAATAGAAAAATATGGCTTCCAATACACTTTTAATCTTTTTTCCAAATTCCCAATAATCCAAGACCAATCTACTTTTCTGTATCAGTTTGGTTTTAGAATGAAGCCTATATGCTTCAATCCAAGGTCAAATTCTCTAACTTCAAAAGGGAACAAAACTTGGTAATACCAGACCTCTTCTTCTGTAAGAATATGATGGGATAGGGTGGATTTTCTTACATTTATTTGCATACATGTCGCACAATTGAAAATCCCCAGAATATTGGATAAACTTTATGTGTCTCGATGTGAACCATCATAGAAAATCAATATATCGTCCACAAAGAGGAGGTGACTGATTTTCAGATTGGGAGATATCATAATACCATTGAAATTTCTCGATATTTTTTCCTCCCCTATCACTCGATTGAGTCCTTCCGCCACCAATAGAAATAAGAGTGGGGACAACGAGAATCCTTGTTTGGGTTCTCTTTCTACATGGAATAAAGGCCATGCTAACCCATTAATCAAAACTTCAAAGGAGACTATGGTGATGCAACTCATTACCTAGTTTATAAAAGGCACCTCAAACCCCAGATGGGTCAAAAGGAGTCTAATGTAGAGCCAACTCACCCAATCGTAAGCTTTTGAGAAGTCAAATTTAAGCATCGTTCCCTTCAGCTTCATGGTTTTGATGTTGTGTAGGCCGTCTTGGGATACACCAATAGCCTCATGAATCTGTCTCCCTTCTAAGAATCCAAATTGGTCACTAGATATCGACTTGGAAATGATGGCCTCGACTCACCTAGCAATCACTTTTGCCACAATCTTGTATATGCAATTGCATAATGAAATAGGCTTGAATTCTTCCAGAGAGTGATGATTGTCCATATTTGGAATTAGAGCTATGAAGGTTGAGTTGAAACAAGTGAGCATCCTTCCTGAAACTATGGTCTCCTCGATCACTCTCAGAATATCCAGCCCCAATAAATCATAGAAGCCTAGAAAAAATTCCACCGGCCAACCATATGTCCCTGGGATCTTATCCTTTTGAAATTTGTGGAGGACTTCTTTAAGTTCTTCATCTGATAATTCCTCCATCGAGAATCTATTTTCTTCTTCATTCACAAAACTTGGAAAATTTTGAGAAACTCTCATGACTTGTGTGATAGAGGCCCCTTCTTCTTCCTTAAAAAGTGATTGAAAGTGACTTTTCCCAAGATTTTCCATTCCTTCAAAGGTATAGACAATATTTCAGTTTTGATCGTCCAGACTCCATATGGTATTTATAGAACGACGACCTTTTTCATAGGCCTGAAAGATTTTTGTGTTCTCATCCCTACATTCAAGCCAAATAGCCCAGCTCTTCAACCTCCAGGTTGCTTCCTTCTCATAAGTAATTTCCTCCTCTTGTTGTCCATTCTAAAGAGAGATTATTTGGTTTCCTGAGAGATATAGCCTCCACCTTCTGACTCATAAATGACCATAATATTTTCTTCTACTTCTTTTAATTTTTGTTCATCTTTGAGTCGCTTTTGATAAACCCAGGCTACACTTTCTTTACCTTCTTTAGATTTGTAGCAAATTGAGATGCAACCGACTCAAGAAATGACTGATTGTAGGGATCCCAGTTATCCTATACCAAAGAGATGAAGCCCTCCTCTTTCATCCAAGACAAATTAAACTTAAAGGGGATAGTTGGCTTTTGGTCCCTTCCCAACATGTCTAGAAATATTGGGAAATGATCAGAATCCCCTCCACTTCCTACCCATCGTCTGATCTCGATCGACCTATCTAGTATATTCTCTGCAACCATAAATCTGCCTAATCTCTTTGCAACCTGGTATTCTCCTGCCCACTTATTTGTCCATGATGGTTTGAGCTTGACAGGATCCACATCTAGAAGGCCTCTCTCTTCCAATTTGTGAAGAAAATACCCAGATAAGGAGTCAGGCCTCGCCCTCAACCCCCATAACTCAGCCACACCAAGGGAGAAATTCAAGTCCCCCCCAATGATCACAAAATTAGAGGTCATATATGATTTTCTAAACAAGGCATCCCAAAAGGGGACTCTATCCAAATAGGGCCCATAAATGTTTAAAATCTGGAACTCCATGCCACGGTCCACGGATTGAACCTAAAGACCCAAACCCAAATCAAAGCCCCATAAATTTGAAACCTTATTAGATTTGGAGTTCCAACCTACTTCCAGACCCCCAAAGCACCCCCTAATATCAATAGCTACGAAACACCATTCTTGGAAAAGAGAATCCAAGAGATTATTCACAGTGTCTCCATCCCCCAAGGTTTCTTGAAGAAGAATCAAATCAGGATGAGTGGATTCCACCTCTCTTTTGAAGGTATATTTTTTAGACAGGCTTGTCAAACCCCTGCAGTTGAAGGAGAGAAATTTCATTAAGGAACCCCCTTCAAGGATTTCACTGCTCTAAGTGCCCGTTCAATGGATTTTTGTTTGCCCGCCGCTAGATCAACCCGAGCTTTGTCTTGTGATTTAGTGAGAAATGACCTCCTTCCTCTACCTCTTCCCCCTTGGGACCAGACCGAGATGGTACCAAGTCCCTCCACTACTGGGAGGGTGTCGAGCTTCTAAAGGGTCGTCCTTGGGAGGGTGTCGAGCTTCTAAAGGGTCGTCCTAGGCCTAATATTATACCGTGAAACAGTGCCCTTCAAATCCATGAAGGAGTCTATTTCATCAATGACTAAAGACAAGGTTTCTCTCACCCCTGCATGCAAATTAGGACATGAAACTGGATTCAGATGAGGAAAAGAAATAGAAGACAACCCCATCGAGGAGAGGGAGAGGTTTTTGAGAGCCCCCACCCATTCATTACCCATCAAAGTAATTGAATTAACCACAAAGTTTAAATAAGGGATAGTAAGGCATGGCTTACCAATCAGGGAGGCCTACCCTCTAAGGTGTGAATATGACATAAGAGTTGTTGGGGCCGCGTCCAACCCCTGATGAATCTTCACAATTTCTTGATCCTCCATCGTTGGCAGGGCACAATTTTACTGCTCAATATTCTCCTAATTTTTCATCAATGCCTCTTGATGCATTTTCTCCCCGCTCATTCCACCAAAAATCTATCCTTCGATGATTGTGCCCAAGCCAAATCCCGGTGTGTTCTACTTTCTAGTAGGATTTCCAACGTGAGGACCAAATTTCACTTTCAAGGGAATGTGGCATTGATCAACTAGATTATCATGCTAGTGGCAGTGCCGGCACCGAAAGGGAATCCCTTTATAATCTATCTTTTGAACAAAAACCCCATGACCCTGAGTGTTCTCCATTTCTTCCGCCAACCCTTCTCGCACATTCAAACTTACAAGAATCTTGGCTATAGACATATCTCCCATATCCTCGAAGGACATGTTCACTTCCAATAAATCTCCCAGAGTGTGCCCAATGTCTTTAGGAGGTTCCTTTGCCCATAATTGCAATAGGATCCCCGCCAGTCTAACCCACACATGGATTTGGTCAAATCTCTCGCGGCTAGCACCAAACAAGGGAGACCATTGTTTGAATAAAACTGAGGTAGAGTCAATGCTCCAATTTCGTCTTAGACCCATTGTGCATGATCTTTGGAGCGAAAATGAATCACAAACCAATTTCAAGCCAAGGTGGTTACAAATGGAGTGTACCCTAACTACTCATCCCATAAATTGGCCACCCAATCCTTCAAGTTCTTCACTGCAAACTGCCTTCCATGGGCTCATCCCACCACAGTCATGTCAACCATTTCCACAACCTGATTCATCTGCACATCCTCGCCCAAAACAAGTTTTATAGGCATCCCTTTGGACTTAACACATTCATTTATTTGACGTCGGGGACAAGAGCCATCCTTTGAAGTAGGGCTCGAATCCTCTCCTTGAGCACCTTCTTCTCCTACTACTCTTCCCTGCTTCTCTTTTGAATTTTCAAGGATAGCGCCCCTGCTTTGATCCTTTGATCCAATCAAGGATGCAATGAAGCCATTGTTTCCTTGTGAACACCCTCCTTAGATTGTGAATGGAGCAAGCCCCAGATCTGAGGGAAAGGGAAGCCACTGTTGTGACCAAGCTGAAGAAACATCAAACTGACTTCCCATTGGTCCAGTAAACGACGAGTAAAGGAATATAGATCCTATCTCTTCGAGCGGCTAGGAGAAACCAAATTCTTCTGTAAACCCCAAAGAAATATTCATCGGACCCATCTCACCTGGAAGAGAAGGGATCTGCAGGATTTCACAAGGAATATCGAACCCTAAACCTTTTGAAGCCCAGATCTGTGTCATGTGTGCTGGATCATAACCCAATACCCTTGCCGAAAACAAATTGGGGTAGGAAAAAATCCTTCTGATCCTGCAAAGTAGGACCCAACAAAAAGGTCATAGGAAGAAAGCTTGCCAAAAACCAACATGTCCAATCCCCAACTCGCTTGCTCAATGGAGACCAAAATGAAATCTGACAATATGAGAGTTGTTATGAATTCCCTGTCATCGTTATTATCTATGTCTCATACAAAATTTTCTCTAGTTCCTGACAAATTTACTTCTACAAGTGGCAAAATTTGGTGTCTTGGATAAATTTCACCAGAATAAAAAGTGTACAAAAGGGGTAAATTAGCAATATTCAGATGACTATAACTTTCCTCTTAGAGGTCAAATTTTAGAAAGAAAGTAGTCATTGGAAAGGTATTGGACATAATAATCCATCTATGCACCCATAATTGTGAATTGAGCAGCCAAACTCATAGGAAATCAAAAGGAAGATGATTGTTGACCTTAAAAGGAAAAATTGTGCATATGTTTCCAGAATTGTAAATTATAGTTTTTAGCTAACACATGTTGTCGTATGCACATTGCTCAGAAGCTTAAGGTTACATATGGAACATATAAGGTTTAGAATGAGGTCTATATATATGTGGAAGATGCTAGAAAAATCTACATATATGACGAAAAGGCAGGGATAATTCTTTAAAATAAGCGTGTGATTTCTTTAGGAAGGTGCAAGAACAAGACATGTAGACCCAATGAGCAATATGGAAGACCTCCAATGAAATTTTAATGTGGGAAAAGAATTCTATATGACATACGTGCATATTAAATGTGGATGATGAGTAAGAAAGACCATCTAGAATTCATGATATTGCATGTGCAGTAGGTACAAATGGCGGTGCAAAGCATGGGAATATGAAGTGGTTTAAATAGCAGATAAAAAGGTTGAACCTTGAATCAAGGATGAACGTTATTTCAAGTCTTATACAAAAGATGATCAAAGGCAAGGAAGGAATAATTTTAAGATGTGATTAACGTTCAACCAGGTAAATTGAGAAATCAGGAAGCTAGTATTTTGATAAAGAGGGCCATAACGCATATATGAGGGTAAGGTGTAGTGTCTAAAGGAATTATTCTATGAATAATTAGATCAGTACATCCACTTTTTTTAGAGTGCTCAATGGAAATCGGGTGCAAGAGTAAATCACTCTGTGGATGAGAGAGTGAAAAGTCCATTATGTGCATTTTTGTTCTAGATGGATGCAATTAGACTCTAATGAAAGGTAATCCATAAAAAAAAATTGGATTCTAGAATTGGACAAAGTCCATGAATAGTTGAGATAAGAGGAAAAATGTATCATAGGTGGATTCCAAGCTAGTTGGAGTATATTGCATCACTCAAAGAACTATGACAACAATGAAAGAGAATTGTTGATCGATATAGAGAATGTTGAATACATTTCAAGGGTATTGAGTGTATTTCCAAGGTAGAATGGGATGGAAAGTCAAGAAGAACTCAAATAGGGAAGTGGTCTTCATAAAGGAAATTCCTAAGAATACACATGAGTAAGAAAATGGTTCTATACTTGAAATGGTATGAAAAAAAGATGGAACCTAAAATGAGTTATCTCAATTGTACAAGGAAGCGGGTCAAGCTTGTACATTTGTTTGAGGAGTCAAAGAGTTGTAGGGGGGAGTGCAGGGTTGCAAAACATGTATTGAAAGGTTGACAAATGACTCAAAATAATAAATCCAATATTAGTGTTTAGCCTCTACAAAGTATGAATGGATTGCAAGGGGGAATCCATAGATACTATCGCATAAAACATGAATCCAATACGTGAAGAATGTCATTTGCATCAGGATTTAAGGGGGACTCCATAGCCTTGAAGGTAGAGATATGATGAAGGTGGAAAAGCTTGCTGCAAAAAAAGGGAATTGTTAAGTTATGACTTAGCTACTTGTGCCTAAAAGTACTTAGAGAAAGAAAGTTGCCTCTATTATCATAGTGCGCAGTGGAAGTAGGGTACAAGTGAAAATGGAGGAGTGTAGCATTCCATTTGGAACGGAGTGGTATTGAGTGGCCAAGCAGTGCTTCAAAGTGAATCACTCAATGAAATGAAGAGAGGTGTTTAAGTTGAGCAAAGCCATGGATAGAAGAGGGCATTGGAAAAGAAAGCATAAAGGAAACATTTCAAAATGTTGAAATGCCAATAAATGAGAATGGAATTTCAAGACTTATTGGGTCAAGGAAATGGGAAGTGGTTAATTTGATTGTGTGTTAATATTTAGTTGGAGTAGTGCATGTTACAATATTATGAATATTGAGAATTTTAGCCAAAAAAATATTGGGACATGATTCTCTCCATAAAGGAAGAAGCTGTGAGATGGAAACATTAGTGGATCTAGTGGCTGGAAATGCATAATGAAAAACTGGGGCTTGGCTAGAATAGGGATCAATGATGCACAATTGAGAAAAATGATATAGCACGGAGCAACAATGATCTACATGAATTCAAGGAAAACCATCTACACCAACAATAAATATAAATAAATAAATTTGAAATAAATATGCATTGGAGTGCATAATGGAAGGGATGCATGATGCATATAATAAATCTAGAATGCATGTGCATGGAGTAGGCATGATTAGATTGAATGATTAATGCATATTGATGTGCATTTGTGAATATGAACATGCCTAGACATGTATATGG
>SNQJ01S0195826.1:0-17474 GCA_010110895.2 Picea sitchensis
TCACGACAGAAAAATCGCGGTAGAAAAAATTTGGTAGAAACATTGTGGCAGAAAAAGTGCGGCAGAAAAATCGCGGCAACAACATGGTTGGGATCTATTTATCAGAGATATGGTACATCTTGTTTGAGGTATGTTTTGTTAGGGTTTATCTCTTGAGATGGTATTGGATGTTCATTATTGTTGCACATATCAGATTTGTTGAGGGATACAATTGGTAATTAGCATATGGGTATTGGTCTTTTGCTTGTGATGTGTTGCTAAAGTTGTTGATTTAGCTTGAGGCTACATAAGAGTGAGGTTGTGGCACATGGTTTTATGTAAGGGTTTATGGTATTTTTTTTATGGATAGAGTGATGAATTGTTAGATAAATTTTGATGGTCATATTGGTATATGTGTTTGGTATATGGTTGAGGTACATGTTGCATACATTGTTGAGACAAGTAGTTGATGAGTTGGCACATACATGAGGTGTATAGTTGATGCATGATTGGTACATATTTGGTGAATGGTTGATGCACTCATTGATGGTACAGTTTGAGGTACAGGTTGGTGCATGGTCAATGCATTTGTTTATGGTACAGGTTGATTACTTGTTGTTTGGACAAGTTATTGTGACAGGTTATTTGTATAGGTTTGGTGCATGGTTGATGCATTTGTTTATGGTATAGGTTGAGGTATAGGTTGATGTATGGTACATGTTGGCACATGTTATTGGTATAGGTTGTTACAGGTTGATTATAGGTTGATTGGTATAGGTTTACAATAGTATATCTCATAGTGATAGTGTGATAGTGGTTCCATCATTCTACTTATATTTCAGGGCAGTTGGACGGGGCAAGGACAGCTGGTTGTAGGAACCTTCCAGTTGTATCCAAAGAACATAGGGGGTTATAGCCTCCTTTTGGTTGTAGCCAGAGAATTGGGGAGTTGGATATTCCCTCAGGTTGTATCCTGAGAAACTAGGGGGTTGTAGCCAAAGAATTGGGGAGTTGGAGCTTCCTTCAGGTTGTAGCCTGAGAAACCAAAGGGTTGGAGCCTCCTTCCAGTTGCAGTTGGAAAAAAAATGAATTTGTTTCTTCAAATGAATGTAATTATTAAAGAAATATAAGAAACAAACATTCTTTGGTTTTCTCCCGCTTTGGGTTTCCACATAAAACATTGGTGTACTATGTATGTGTGTGATTTATCATTTGTTCATTGTTTATTTACTCTGCAACTATTGGATGATAATGATACATTGATATAACACTTTCATTTTATGGTGAAAAAGAAAAAGATTTCTCTATTACAGATACACCCCCCCTGATGCAAGAGCATCTCTCCACGTCAGCCAGCCAGCCAGCCCTGCCATGTCAGCGCATGCATTCAAGGCTGAAGAGAGGCACAAACCTCATTTTGATTTAGAAATTGAATGTAATTAAATGTCTAGGCTGTTGAGCCATAGAGTCGTGCCTTTTTGCAGGTTGTAGATATATAGGCCTTTAATGTTTGTAAGACTGAGATCTAGATTCAGATAGCGGACTAGACAACCCTTTCAATGTAATTGAATAGGGTAGGTAGATTGGAGGAAAGAGCTTGAAGAGCCTCCTCATGTAAAAAGATCAATTGTATCTTTTGACAGTAAGTGTGTGGAGATGATAGAAGATAATCTACGAGTAGAGAGCAGAATAAGGAGCCGAGACCTTGTTACAGGACATGCTCAGGAACACCTTGTATATACAGGCACTTTCCATATTTAATACAAAGAGCATTTTTTCCTGCATGATTATGTGTTAAATGAATGTCTGTGAGTGTTCTTCATATGATATGAATGTATGTTGTAGATGTATGCTGTAGGTTTTCATTTGCAGGAGTGTGTCTCTGATTTTAGGTGAAGGTCTTTGAGGTTTCATGCCAGGAGGGCGTGACAGAGTACTGCGGTCTCTGAATACCAGTGCACTGAAGCACTTCTGAATTCTACAGATTTAGACAAAGACATGTTGCGGCACAGGAACTATAATCAACAACTCCGTGAGAACCTCAAGGTTGTTGAACACCTTGGAGGCAAGGTTGTGGGAGGATACACAATTTCCGACAGAAGCTCTGAGGAGTTCTGTGAAGCTCTACCAAGTGGGCATCGATCCAGTGCAAGGAGTGCACAAAGATAGAACTCTGTTGTGAGTTCAAGGAGAGCCAGAATCACTGAGGATTCTGAGAGCTCTGTCAGGTGGGCATTGAGCGGGTGCATAGGTGCACAAGAAACAGGATTGTTGGACGTTCTGTGAGAAGATACTCTGCCAGGAGGGCATTGAGACCTTGTGCAGATAGACACAGAAGAAGAGAAATCTTTGAGTTCTGGAATTTAAAGGAAGAATCCACTGAGGGATCTTCACGGGGTTGTTGAACACCCTGCAGACTCAGCAAGAGGTTTCTTGAGAGAGAAATAGCCAGTAGGGCATTACATTCTCCACCTGTGGGAGAAGAAAGAAGGATAAAATCCCTTAGGGGTATGAGCGTTTGAGAAGCTCATGAGAGACAACACTTTGTGTGCGTGAAGACTCTGCAGAGGCGCAAAAGTGAAAGAATCCCTTGGGGATTCAAGGGGAAATGATTAGGGGGAACAACGTCATGGAGAACACAGGTGAGACTTAAAGTCGAGAGCTCGCAGGAGGAAACAGACAAAGGTCGAGGCCTTTGAGTTTTGGAAAATTCTCCCAAGGCTGGGAAGAAAGTGTGCAAGCTCGGGAGGAGCAATATCGGCCGTTGGATAATCCGAAGAGATATGGACCGTTGGAAGGTTTTCACATCCAGGGAGAATCAAAGCGAGCACATAGAAGAGGATATCATCAGTCATCGGATCTAAATCAGATATCCGTCAGTCGTTGGATCGGGTGAAGATGTGCGGAGTTTAGCCTCTCAAGCAAGCGCACAGGGAGAACGAATCTGGACCGTCGGATCTTGGTCCAAATACCCGACAACCGTCAGATCAGTTGGGAGATGCACGAGGTTTAACTTCGTGGACAGGAGGTTGAAAATCTCGACGAGAGGTGTGGCCATAGGGATATTGGCATTAGTGAAATCGGGAGTCACGATGACATGAGATCGAGAATTTTCATAGTGAAAATATGAGAATCAATCTGAGTTGTCCATCATAGGAGGACCCGTGGCAGAGATCGAGCGACCCATCGGTATTTCGGCTACCGGGGTTTTGAGTTGAAAGAGAATTTCTGTCATTGGGGTATCAGAAACTATGAAATTGCGAGATCGGATCAAGGCCGACCATCAGTCAGGATGCGTGGAGAAGATCCAGATTATCGGGGAAAGTCCCAATAGAAAAGTCAAACCGGAGGATCGGGGTTCTGCATTTCGCGAATCCTGAGGACCAGTGGTCGGAGCATTTCAGCAGCAGAAACTCTGAAATCGTGAGAAGCGATCAGGATCGTCCATCATAGGAGGACGCGTGGAGGAGATCAAAGCATTCGAGAGATTTCCCGAAAGGAAATCTATCTATCGACATTACGGGGATTGGGATATCGAGAATCCCGTGGACAAAGTGTCCATGCATTTCAGCATTGGAAAGTCTGAAACCCTGAAAGGAGGTAAGGCTGTGGTCTTATAATAAGTGGTCACATGGACCAGGGCATAGCCAGGAGGGGATAAGGCCAAAAGGGTGCACATCGGTATTTTGGAGTTCGGGAGTCCACGAGGACAGGGAACTGTTGACATCGGGAACCATAAAGTCCCGAAACCCGAAATTCAATCGGGGAAACCCACGGTTGGGTGAAGAAGACCGTGTGGGATAAGAGCAGGACCTGTGGAACGAGTTTTCATCAGATATTCCATAGAGGAATCAAATGAGCCACTCCGGCTCATGAACTGATTGTATGATCCTGAGACGAACGTAGGAGATGTCTTGTCATCAAGTGGTATCAGAGCGAGAAATTTGTTTGTATATTTCAAGCAGAGGGATAAGGAAAGGGAAGAAATAAGAGTGTTGAAACTCTGTGATGGTTGTTTGTAGGAACGCAACAATCCCGAAGACAGTCAGCAGGACTGAAGGATGAAGCTGGGACACTCAGGTTTGTAGAGTGACAGCAACAGGTTTGCTAGGAGAGCATACAGAGACAACAAAATGGCTACTGAAGGCAATAGATATGATGGAAGGAAAAACTCAGAGCTATGGAGCCAGGAATATATGGATGAAGAGCTCGTTGATATAAAGAGAGAGATATAAAAGCTTGCATTGTGGATGCAACAGAAAGCCAAGCCGAGATGGGTATATGAATGGCCCATGAAGAAACCAAAAGTAAAATGGCCAGTCAAAGAGTTGATGGATAGAAGATAGCAGAGGTTGTTAAGAGGATGGTTGAGGTATGCTGAAAACCTCGACGGACCTGAGGAGATGGTTCAGATATGTGAACCGGAGACTGGGAGAGATCTCAATGAATTGGGATCAGCTGAAGATCTCAAGAACTGCAAGGAGGGCAGAAAGGAAATTCCATTTTGTCAGGTGGGAAACAAGTTGAGATCACTGCGGGATCTTAGAGACTGTCATGAGGACAGCCAAGGAATTTCACATTGCCAGCTGGGCAATGATATGAGGTCGCTGCAGGATCTCGAAGACTACCAGGAGGGTAGTGGAAGCATCCCATATTGCCAGGTGGGCACAGATGTGCAAATGAGTTGGAATCAGCCAGAAGAGCTGATAGAGCAGGTGAGCTCAGGGATGGATTTAGATTAGTAGATGAAGCTGACAAAAGAGGAGCATATGAAGGACCTTCTAATGATTGGTGGAATACAAATATTCCTACCACTTGTCGAGGAGGAGGCAGAAATATGTGTTTCAAGTGCAACAACAACAGAAGGATAGCCAACTGAGACTATCAGGAAAGAAGAATTGGAGCAGATATCTGAAGCTACCCAAGAAGGAAAAGAGAATGAGCATTCTGAGGAATGGCTCAATGATTTCGGCCAGGGAGCTAAAAAGAAAGAATCTACAACACTGAAGCTAGCAGCAAAGGAATCCAAAGAGCAGGCAGGCAGATTTACCACTCCATGGGAGAGGGAGCTAGAGATGTTGGAGGATTGGCTGAACAATCCAGAACCAGCAAGAGAACTGGCAAAAGTTGAGCTGTCATAGAAGGTGACTAAATAGAAAGTCAGTCAGGAAGATACTGCAGAGATGAAGTTTGCAGAAGAGTGGAAACTTGAGGCCACATATGAAGATGAAGAAGGAGGCGTGGGAGATCACAGTGATCTACCTAGGTGCCAAATTTTTTTGCAGTTGAGGAGACTGCATGAATAGGGCCAGCTACTAGAGCAGTTGGACGTAGTGGTAGAGGAAATAAAAAGGCTGATGTTAAGGTTAGAAAGGACTGCCACCGAGGAGAGGCTGAGCAGAAGGAAGGAAGCAACACAACAGCAGAAGCAAGAGCAGGAAGATGGAGCAGACGAAGAGCTCCAGAGAATGATTTGGGATCCAGGGGGATTTCAACAGCTAAGATGGGAAGCTCATGAGCACGAGCTCATGAATTTTGTAGCTGAGGATTATGATGCAGGAGCATCTCTCCATGTCAGCCAGCCAACCATCCCAACCATGTCAGTGCGTGCATTCAAGGCTGAAGAGAGGCACAATCCTTATTTTGATTTAGAAATTGAATGTAATTAAATGTCTAGGTTGTTGAGCCATAGATCCGTGACTTTGTGCAGGTTGTAGATATGTAGGAATTTAATGTTTGTAAGGTTGAGATCTAGATTTACATAGCGGACTAGACAGCCCATTCAATGTAATTGAATAGGGTAGGTAGATTGGAGGAAAGAGCTCGAAGAGCCTCCTCATGTAAAAAGATCAATTATATCTCTTGATAGTAAGTGTGTGGCGAGGATAGAAGAGAATCTGCAAGTAGAGAGCAGAAGAAGGAGCCGAGACCTTGTTACAGGCCGTGCTCAGGAACACCTTGTATATACAGGAACTTGCCATATTTAATACAAAGAGCATTTTTTCCTGCATGATTATGTGTTAAATGAATGTCTGTGAGTGTTCTTCATATGATATGAATGTATGTTGTAGATGTATGCTATAGGTTTTCATTTGCAGGAGTGTGTCTATGATTTCAGGTGAAGGTCTTTAAGGTTTCATGCGAGGAGGGCGTGACAGAGTACTGCGGTCTCTGAATACTAGTGCACTGAAGAACTTCTAAATTCTGTGGATTCAAACAAAGACGTGTTGCGGCACAGGAACTAGAATCAACAACTCCATGAGAAACTCAAGGTTGCTAAAAACCTTGGAGGCAAGGCCATGGGAGGATACACAATTTCAGACAGAAGCTATGAGGAGTTATGTGAAGCTCTGCCAAGTGGGCATCGATCCAGTGCAAGGAGTGCACAAAGATAGAACTCTGCTGTGAGTTCAAGGAGAGCCAGAATCACTGAGGATTCTGAGAGCTCTGCCAGGTGGGCATTGAGCGGGCGCATAGGTGCACAAGAAATAGGACTGTTGGGCGTTCTGTGAGAAGATACTCTACCAAGAGGTCATTGAGACCATGTGTAGACATACATAGGAGAAGAGAACTCTTTGAGTTCTAGAATTTAAAGGAAGAATACACTGAGGGATCTTCACAGGGTTGTTGAACACCCTACAGACTCAGCAAGAGGTTGCTTGAGAGAGAAATAGCCAGGAGGGCATTACATTCTCCACTTGTGGGAGAAGAAAGAAGGATAAAATCCCTTAGGGGTCTGAGCGTTTGAGAATCTCAGGAGAGACAACACTGTGTGTGCGTGAAGACTCTGCAGAGGCGCAGAAGTCAAAGAATCCCTTGGGGATTCAAGGGGAAAAGCTCAGGGGGAACAACATCATGGAGAACGCAGGCGAGGCTTAAAGTCGAGAGCTCGCAGGAGGAAAAAAACAAAGGTTGAGGCCTTGAGTTTTGGAAAATTCTCCCAAGGCTGGGAAGAAAGTGTGCAAGATCGGGAGGAGCAATATCTGCCATTGGATAAGCCGAAGAGATCTAGACCGTTGGAAGGTTTTCATGTCCAAGGAGCATCAGAGCGAGCACATAGAAGAGGAGATCGTCAGTCGTCGGATCACACTCAGATATCCGTCAGCCATTGGATCGGGTGAAGACGTGCGGAGTTTAGCCTCTGGAGCAAGCGCACAGGGAGAACGGATCTGGACCATCGGATCTTGGTCCAAATACCCAAAAGTCGTCATATCGGTTGGGAGATACACCAGGTTTAACTTCGTGGAGAGGAGGTTGAAAATCCCAATGAGAGGTGTGGCCATCGGGATATCGACATTCGTGAAATCGGAAGTCACGATGACATGAGATTGGGAATTTTCATAGTGAAAATCCTAGAATCAATCTGAGCCGTCCATCATAGGAGGACTCGTGGTAGAGATCGAGCGACCCATCAGTATTTCGGCTACCGGGGTTTTGAGTTGACAGAGAATTTTTTTCATCGGGGTATCAGAAACTCCGAAATTCCGAGATTGGATCAGGGTCGTCCATCAGTTGGGACATGTGGCGAAGATCCATATTATCGGGGAAAGTCCCGATAGAAAAGTCAAACCGGAGGATCGGGGTTTGGCGTTTCGCGAATCCTGAGGACCAGGGGTCGGAGCGTTTCAGCAGCAGAAACTTCGAAATTGTGACAAGCGATCAGGACCGTCCATCATAGGAGGACACGTGGAGGAGATCATAGCATTCGAGAGATTTCCCAAAAGGAAACCTATCTATCGACATTACGGGGATCGGGATATCGAGAATCCCGTGGACAAAGTGTCCATGCATTTCAGGATTGGAAAGTCCGAAACCCTGAAAGGAGGTAAGGCTGCAATCTTATAAGAAGCGATCACATGGACCAGGGCATAGCCAGGAGGGGCTAAGGCCAAAAGGGGGCGCATCAGTATTTCGGAGTTCGGGAGTCGACGAGGACAGGGAACTCTTGACATCAGGAACCATAAAGTCCCGAAACCCGAAATTCAATCGGGGAAACCCACGGTTGGGTGCAGAAGACCGTGTGGAATAAGAGCAAGACTTGTGGAACGGGTTTTCATCAGAGATTCCAGAGAGGAATCAAATGAGCCTCTTCAGCTCATGAACTGATTGTATGATCCTGAGACGGACATAGGAGACGTCTTGTCATCACCCCCTCTCAGTAATCCAACACACATTCCAAGACTCCCTCATCAATTAGCTTTTCAAATACAAGTAATTATAGAAAGCAAGAATATTTTTCGAACAATTGTTGATGAAGGCGCTTCGACTTGCGTTATGTCTATCACCTGTTGGAAAGCCATTGGCTCTCCTGTCCTTACCGAGTCACACAACACATTAAAATATTTTAACAGTACATCTTTTAAACCTTATGGTGTTCTTCCCTCGTTATATATTATGTTAGAAGGAAAAGCAGTTACATTTGAGGTTGAAGTGTTTGATGCACCTCTCGATTACAACCTCTTACTTGGTCGTAGTTGGATAGATGATATGCGAGCAGTTGTTTCTACTCTTTTCCATGTGATATGTTTCCTTCATCAAGGTAAAGTCGTTACGATATATCAACTCACTTTTTTTAGTTCTAATTCACGCACTAGTAATGTTCCTTTCATAGAGAAGACACCTCCTGGTTATGAGAATGTCGGGGTGGGTCTTTTAAAATATTCCTCGTTAATGGGCACTTTCCCCATCCCACCACCCAATGTTCCTCCTCCTCTTGTCTCTTATATTAAAATTATTTCGAGCATTGCTAGAAAAATACCTGAGTCATATGACCCTTGGATAGCCCCTAGCTTGGAAGACTATCTTCATTATGGAAACCAAATGCCTTTAAGTCTGGTAGAATTGGCCTATCAAGATATTCAATCAGAAACTTCTTCTTTCCATTCTCTCTTAGATACGTCTCCTGATCCATTTCATACGATATTTCATACTGATGAAACAATCCTGGCATTTATGTCTATGGAAGACACCCCATGGGATGATGGGCATCATCGTTCTATACTCTTCCTGGAACTCGAGACTATCGAGAGTTACCATTAGATTTCAAATCCATCTACAGTCATTAATTTCCCCCCAATTTTTGAACCAACGTGCAATGTTTTGTATGAAGGAAACTTGGGAAATATTTCACCCATCATCCCTCTAGATATTTCGATTTAGCCTGGAATTGTGGAAAATGTTCATATAGGTGCCTCGTGTTATCCTAATGAGATCCAAACTTATAAGGTCATTTTTCAAGAGTTCTGTGACGTTTTTGCATGGAGATATGAAGATATGCCTAGAATTGATCCAGATATCGTTGTACATGAAATTAAGACATACCTTGATGCTAAGCCCATTCGATAATGTCTTTTCCCTGTTCATCCCCGAAAATCCATTATGATCAAACTCGAAGTTGAGAAACTTCTTAAAGTTGGTTTTGTCTACCCTATAGTATTGACTGATTGGGTGTCCAATCTTGTTCTAGTCACAAATAAACAAGGAACGATCCGTGTTTTTGTTGATTATAGGGATATTAACAAGTCTTATCCTAAATATAATTATCCAACCCCTTTCGTCAACCAGATCATTGACGATTGTGCTGGGAGTGAAATATTCTCTTTGATGGATGTTTTTTCCGGCTATAATCAAATCAATATTCTACCTGCGGATCAACATAAAACTGCCTTTATTTTCCCTTGGGGGACCTTCGCCTACCGTAAACCCCCTTTTAGTCTCAAGAATGTTCGTGTAAATTTTCAACGCGCTATGTCTTATGCCTTTCATGATATTAAGCACATTGTAAAACCTTATCTTGATGATTTACCGGCACATTCCATGCATCGTCAAGATCACCCAACACACTTACACGTTATTTTCCTCCAATGTCGAAATTATTGGATACGATTGAATCCACACATATGTGTTTTTTGTGTGGAGTCTGGATGACTTCTAGTCTTTATTGTTTCCACTCATGGGATTCAGGTGGATCCTTTGAAGGTCAAGGCCATTATCAAAATTCCTCCTCCTTCTACCTTACACCAACTCCAAATTTTGCAAGCGAAGGTAAACTTTCTACGATGATTCATTCCCAATTATGCCGAACTAACGAAAGGTTTCACCCAACTTCTTAAAAAGGGCCAGGATTTTGTGTGGGACGACACTATCAACAAAGCCTTTGATGATTTGAAACTTTCATTAACTTGCACACAATTATTATTTCCCCCCGATTATAGTCGATATTATTTCTTATATTTGGTTGCTTCGGATCATACCATTTCCATGGTTATGGTCCAAGAGGATGATTTGCATGATGAAAGTGTCATTTACCATTTGAGTCGGAGTCTTACAACCTTTGAAATCAAATACATGCATGTGGATAAATTGTCTTTGGTAGATGTTCAAGTTGTCCAATGTTTTCGTCACTATATCTTATTGTGCAAAACCATGATTTTTTTGATTGAAACCCATTGCAACATATTCTTACAAAACAATTGCTAGGGGTAAATACTCCAAATGGATAGTGATTCTCTAGGATTTTGATTTGGAATTTGAGAAATCCAAGTCAAATAAATCTTTGGTCTTTGCTGAGTTGATTTGTGACCTTCCCTCCACTGATACAGAAAATGTGGCAGAAGATTATTTTCCTGATGAATCTCTCTTTTTGATAAGTTTTGACGATGTATTGTATGAATACATCATCATTTATATTCAAACAAAAACTTTCTGGCCTGATATATCTCATGTAGATCGTCGTCGTATTAGGTATCAAGCCCATCAATATAGTATCCTTGGTGATACCCTTTACCATCATGGTATTGATTCCGTATTTCAACAATGTCTAACATATGATGATGTTGAGAAAGAGTTAAATTACTGTCATTCTAGAGCATGTGGTGTTCATATGTCTGGGTATTCCACTGCCCAAAATATCCTCCGAGCTGGTTATTTCTGGCCTTCCCTATTTAAGGATTGCATTATTGTAGTTCATAAATACCACGCTTGTCAAACATATAATAATAAGATTCGATCACATCCTGCTCCTCTTTATCATGTAGTTTCCGCTGGTCCATTTTCTAAATGGGGTATTGATTTTATGACATGTAACCCTCACTCGGTCTGGGGGCATGGATACATTATTGTAGCTATGGATTATTTCACTAAGTGGGTTGAGACGATGCCTACATTTTATAATACCAGGAAAAATGCAACGTTGTTCATATTGAATCATATCATTACTAGGTTTGGTGTCCCTCAAGCCACCGTCACCGACCGTGGCACCCATTTTCGCAATTTTATGATGCCTGAACTTACTGATAAGTTGGTTTTACAACATGAAAACTCAACCACTTATTATCCAGAGGACAATGGCCAAGTTTAAGAAATCAACAAATTTTTAACCACTATGCTTTGACAGATGGTACGGATTCATAAGTCAAGTTGGCATACAATGTTTTTTTCGGCATTGTGGGCCTATCAGACGTCATTCAAATCTTCTACGGGGTTCATGCCTTTCCAATTAGTATGTGGTAGTGAGGCCATTTTTCCTATTGAATATGAAATTTCGTCTCTGAAGCTAGCTGTCGAATTCCTCCCCAACACTACAGTTGAAGAAGAAAGTCTTTTGTATTTAATTCAATTAGACGAGACTCGTCATAATATTACGTTAGTCATAGAAACTCAGAATAAATGTGTCAAGTCTCAATACAACAAACATGTCAAACCTCATTTTCTTTCTGAGGGTGATTTGGTTCGCTTTTATGAACAAGATCGTGACTTGTTGGGGGCAGGGAAATTCGAGCCCATGTGGTGTGGCCCTTATATAATTAAGAGAGTATTAGAGAAAGGGGCTTATGAGCTGGTAGATTATGATGGAATCCCTTTAGGTGAACCTAGAAATGGGATTTACCTAAAGAATTACTATGCTTAAAAGTTTTGCATGAGTGCTTTGTACTTTATTGTATTATACTCTGGTGTGCTTTTTGTCGTTTCTTTTTCTGCCTTCAGACCGCTTACCTTACCCCGTGGTTGGCTTCCATATGTTGCCATTCTCGCTACCTTATATTGGATTTTTTGATGGTTCTAGTTGCAGTACTCAAAATGTAGCATCTGCTGCATGGGCAATCTATACCCCTACAGACGAGTTAATCAGTCTACACGGTAATTTCATGGGTCGTGAAACTAATACTATTGTGGAATATAGTGTGGTTATTGAGTTATTAACTAACTCTATTTCACTTGGAATCCACCATCTAATTGAGCAACGTTTATGCCATCCGAAGTCCTACGTTGTTACGAGTATACTTGAGAATTCACCTCTTGGAAAGAAATTTTGATTACATTGAATATCAACACATTCCTAGATATCTAAACACATTAACATATGCATTAGCCAATTATGTTTTATATATAAATTTGCACCATTTATAAATCCAAACATGCACATATAAAGACAAGTAAGCCAATAAAAATTTTATATTATAACATCAAAAGTTACAAACATTGTATGTCCCGAGACCAAAATAGTGAGGCACATGGCTTCATATACATATGCATCAAGGATGTTGCTTGTGATAACAAACCACTTCTCGTGCTACACAATAGAGAAGTCGACCAATGGATGTTGACACGCCAACAGTATGGCGTTGGTAACATTGAGGTAATTCATCCATAGTGATGTTAGGGATGTTCATAGTAAATCCCTCGAGGTTGTGTTCGATCTCATCAAGATCTTCAACTACTACCCCTCGACCTTCCATTGCACCTATATCTCCACGTATCTGAATCGGAGATGATCCTGGAGGCTTGTAAGGTGCCACATCTACATTGTTGAGAGCCTTTGATTAGTCTTGGAAACATACCATAATAAAAAAAAAATCATAATTAAAATACCAAAAACAACATATAATGAAAAAGTCTTGTTTACCTATATCCCCCCACTGAGAACCCTCTGGTAATGCCAAGTTGGGATCTCCATGGAATTTAGTCCCTACATATGCATAGCCCTCAATCATGATGAGATGATCTCTCAACCAATGGAAGAAAAAAGGATCATATGTAACGGTTGGCACGCCATCGTGACATGCCATAAAGTCTACCCATTTCTTCATTCGAGGATCCTATGGAGCAGGTACTCCCCATTCCACATGTTTTAGGCGCAAAACAAGGACCCTTTCTAGGAAAAAGGATACCAAAATCAATCCATATCCAAACTGCTTCAGCCGAACACTCCTACACTTTGTTAATTATTTCTTCATATTTTTTAGGAGGCCCTCACACCAGTTGAAAACCTGGTGATCCAAACACTCAATAACATACTGAAAATGGCTCTGTAAGGCCATGTGTGGAGCTGCACTCCCTGCCATATGAGTAATATTATAGAGAATGGTTCTCAAAGGCAAGTCTTGAACATCTTTTATGAAAATTTTTCCACTATGTTTCTTTGTACCAACTACGTAGTGATGTGCTACATAATAATCCATTGATTCACTGCCTCCTCTTCTTCCCGATAGTGAAACTCAAGAGCCACGATGAGATACATCAATCAAGAAATATATGTCATCAATATCTAGGGTGAGTGTATGCACCCTGACATGAAAGGATTTCTCATTAACGTCCCACATTCAGACTAAGTGTTCCAATAGCATTAATTGAGCCCTTATGCCATGCACTTTGAAATAATTTAGCAAGACGCATTCCTGGAGTGCCATGACGGTGATGGGATCATTCCTGACAATGTAATATTCAACTTCATGCTTTCTTTCCTTCCATTCAAGCATGATGACCTATGGAAATTCTGCCAAAAAACAATAAAAGATGAATTAGTTCATCAAAAATCCAAATTTGAGAGTTTTCCTAGCTCTCTCTCTCTTTTTATTTTTTGAGTTGCAGTCGTCGTAGGGGCCAAATTTACCATAGTGTGGCATCGTTGCACCCCAGTTGTAGAACCAATGTGACGATCCTAGATCATCACAGTTCCTGATATGGAGAGCCTGCGACGATCTAGAGGCACACTCTCCCTTGAAAAGTTTCCCATAAACTCAAAATTTAACCATTAAAACTGAAAAATTTTACTATAAAACTAAAGAGGGGAGGAAGAGAACCTACCTCACAAAAACAGATCGAGAAATCGTCCATGGAGAGATCCAGAATCGTCACTTGAAGATCGAAGGAAAATGATGGTTTTTGGCACTAGTTTGGTGAAAATACACATGAAATGGTAAAATGAGCTTGTTTTGACGTATTTGACCTATTTTTACCATTTTTAATTGAAATTAAATTATTTTTTAATATTTATTACTTATGCTAAAAAGATAATGAAATTTTCAAAGTGTATAAGTCTGACGATTGGACATTTGATATGGACCACCCATTTTTTGGTCATTTTTCATATAATGTACATATGCTTTTAGGTTTTTTCAGTAAAAAACATCGAGCATGGTCTTTATTATTTCTCATGCTCATAAAAATATGTGAATGTAATCGAGTAGAATTTTATCACTTTTTCGAACTTGTAATGGCAACACGAAAAATGAACCCCCCCTGGAGTCCTCTTTAAGATATTTTCAAACTCCCTAAACATGAAAAGATAGTTGAGCGACCTTGTTCTTTTCACACTCATAAAAGTGTTTGAAAAAACATCTGATGAGCTATAGATTATCTCATTTTTGGTCTTGTAAGACTAATTTACGAAAAAGGACATTTTGGAGTTTTCTTTAAGTGTTTTTTGGACTCTCTAAACATGAAAAACCCATGATTTTTCTTTCTTTGGACTCATAAAACAAACATCGAAAGGCCCATATGGGACCGAACCACTCCTTCCTAGGGTTCATTAAAAATACCTTGAGGGACTCATCTGAAGGATGAGATTATATTTCAAGCATATGTTATCCTCCTCAATCTTGTGTAAAAATAAAGAGGTACTCGCCATAAATGGTGGGGGGGAATTGGGAAAGGAATGTATATCTATATCTTTGTTAGTGGAAGTAAGTCGCTCTTGAAAATGACACCCTTCTTCATTATTGTATCTAGGTTGGGAAATCCATTTTTCTCTCATTTGATCATCCACAAGTCTGTATATTAGGTCTTCCTCCTTAATTCAATTTTTCCAAGACAATTTTCATGTCATTCATATGTTCAATATAAGTTCAACCTATACAAGCCTTCTATCGAGTCAACCATTTGCAATCCTCAAACTTCACCATGTCGGCCTTCCCTGAGTCAGTTCCGAATCACTTTATACTCTGATCTACTTCAAATATGTTACATATTTCATGTCATTGATGAGGGATACATTAAGGCCCTCATGTGACTAGTATGTTCCTGTCGACTTCAACACATTATCCGGGATTTAGAATTAGAAATCATTTGGTACCTTGGAACCTGCATGCCTTAATGATAGGTTTCCTTGTTTTCGACAGTGGGTTCACATCATTGGCCCCTGATTGGAAAATTCCATCGAGTGTTCGAATTCAACTCATTAATTGACATTCGATGGATTATACTAGAGTACCTTGGGGATCATTGACATCAATAGTGATTTCCCTCGCACGTGTTAACGATATTCATTAATGACCAGTAATCAAGTGGTTTCTACCATGTTAGACTTCAACACTTGTAATCACATGGATAGATTTGTACCTTGGGATGATTGAAATAAAGAACTTGGATATCTCCATATCGGTTCAGGTTGCGATGGAGTATTCATAAGTCTATACTGACACATAGATACACCGTGTATTTCTCATGGCTATGTCCAAATTTGAGTCATTATAACATAGAACCATAGTATACTTCTTGTGGCTATGTTGAATCATGATGACATAGATCCACAGTGTATGATTGGTGGCCATGACTCACTTGACACTTATGCTTAGGGTCACTTATAGTCTGAGTATGGGAATTCCTACCTCAATAAATGGTATATTATTGTTATGAAAATGCTTATTTGTTGACAGGTTTCCGACTGATGTGCTCCTTGTTCTCGACACACACATTCTACAAAGTATTTCAGCTGTCACATGTTCCAACTTCATACTTTGGGGGACATTATGTTACACATTATTTTTTTCACCCCTTCATCACCAATGATATGTGTACTGCTTACTTCTTTATTACCTGAAGCTACTAAAGAAATGAGAATTTCTCCCTGTGAAATTGAATCATATTTCTTTTCTTAAAAACCCTACCAAAGAATATTGTCGCACCTTGCCAAATGTTTAGGGTACGATGATTCTTGATCGTCGCATGTTGCACAACAATGGGTTGCGATGTCATCGTAGGTTGCTTGTGATTAGGGTGCAATGATGCTCAAACAAAGGAAAAATATGAAATTCTCGAAAGTTCTAGAATGGAATCTTCGAGAGGATGAGGTGGCCTTCAATCAGTTTGGATCTTACTCACTTCTATGATTTAGTAGGATCATCCTAATATCTTCATCCATCCCTCTTCACCCTATAAAAGGAGGGATATATCATGGGAAATGATAGGTTGGCTTATGCATGAAGAATTCTGCTAAAGATTTCACTTGTGATAGCTTTGCATTATCTTTCCAAGTCAAGTTGTGAATACTCTTCATCAAAATAATTGGAGCAAAGGTGTGTGTGTTGAGGAAAAGGGCCATTGGAAGGGACCTTGCAACATCAAGGAATAGGTTGTATTCTCCATTTTCATCAATATAATGTAGCAATACATTTATTCCCTATAAAAGTGTCTTCATTTTTATTGTATAAGTCCTTGATCTTAAACATATATTTCATTGGAATATATGTATTGTTTCTCTCTTTCTTTGTTGGTTTGTGTCTCTTAACAGGTTCAATACTTCAAAAGTATAAGTATGGAGTAAGGACGACACTAGAACGAATCAAATGACGTTTAAACGGTATGTCATTTATCCCTCATTGAACTAATTTATATCACAATGAAATCTAAGGAGAAACATGTATTATGCTCAATTTTGTTCTAATTTCTTGTTGAAGTTAGGGAGATCAGTTTGTGTCCGCACTTACCGATTTGTCCAGTAGAACCTATTGAGTCTGATCTTGATTTTTTTAAGACACAAGCCCTAGTATTTGTGAGTTGTTGGGCCCTAGTTTCATGGATGTTGATTTTCCTTCAGATGAGGCCATCCTTGAAGCTATGATTATTAATATTTTACCTCCTCCTGAACTAGAATCTTTATTGGTTGGTTACCAAAGAATCCCTTGACCTGAGCTTAGAAATGGGCTCTACTTGGAGCACTATTATGCATAAACCACAAGGTTTTTCGGTCCTCTGTACATATTGTATGTTTAAGG
The DNA here is from genome assembly GCA_010110895.2 of Picea sitchensis. Classification (NCBI taxonomy): domain Eukaryota; kingdom Viridiplantae; phylum Streptophyta; class Pinopsida; order Pinales; family Pinaceae; genus Picea; species Picea sitchensis. Next base: position 17,253 of record SNQJ01S0195826.1, read on the forward strand.
TTTCTTATTTTCAAGTTCGGTATCCCTTAATACTTGTCTTTTTCAGAGGTTTGTATATTGGACTTATTAACTTCTGGGTAAGCGTTTTTGGTCTTATATATAGGAATTTGGAGACATTTTATTTGTTACCTTTCCATTCCATGTTGATCTGTTCCGACAGGTAATGAGCTCGAAACTAGCATATAGGTTAGGTTTTCCCCTCCATGCATTTTTTCATTATTC